>JAUUEB010241823.1:0-13412 GCA_032362205.1 Clione limacina | reverse complement strand
TTGATGCTGATGCTGTTGTGCTACCTGATCGACCTCCTGGAAAAAAAACAGATAATACATTATTTTTTAGAAAGGAATATGCGAAAAATACATTATCTGATTTGAAAGTATGATCTAAATCACTAACAATTTCAAAAAACGAAAAGCGGTAATGAATGGTGTTATTTGATACCATAGAGTTTGCTCGGGATTTCAGAGAGTTTCATTCATTACTTTTAACATTATTTGGTCAGGGGAAATGTCGGTTGGTGGCTCATCACACCTGTGATGTCGTTAACCAAGGCCAAGTTTCAATCACTTAAATATCAAGAAATGTAAAATTGTAAGTGTTTACCGACTTTTGTAATATAATAATGTCACAGTTAGGCAGGTCCCACGATAACACCAAAACCAAAGATCAAGTGGAATATGGCACCAAACACGTGGTGTTTGCAGGGTCGAATTGAAATGGGAAACCATTGCTCTGAGGCCACTATGCAACAATAGTAAAAGACGTAAGCTAATTTCTAATATATACAAGTATATCATGGTTAAGTTGTCTAGTGACAATACACCCAGAGAAAGTACTAATTTCAGTACTAAGAGCAATTGTGTTAAGAGCGCCGGTCATATATTTGACGAGTCTTTCTTGAAATAAGCATAAGATTGGATTAAGTAAATACAGGATTCTACAACAGTATATGACAATTATAGGAACAAATAATAACTGGACACGTAAATGGAGTCATGGTCTTAATTAAACAACTAAAATATGTATATTCTCTATCACGTGATGTAACATCAAACAAGGTCACCACGACCGCAGCTTGGATAGGTCACTTTATCCCTCTCAATTGAGCAAACAAATGGCTTTGAGTCCATGATATAACAGTTGACATTTATAGTGACCCACTACTGACCAATGTTATTGCTCAAATGTCAATATAAACATACTGTATTGATCATAGCGCTACGAGTTAATGACGTCTATAGCACCACGTGTTCATATAACGGCGAGGCAGACGTATCACGTTTCTATTTCCGGTCCCTCAATAAATAATTTCCTGGTGCGAGGTCAAAGCAACCTAGACTATTACTTGTTCGATTTCCTCAGTTATCGTAAGTAATTGTGTGAAAAATGACCATGACTAACACCGCTTTTTCCGTTGTTGCTATTTCCGTTGCTGTTGTTTCCGTTGCTGCTGTAAACGTAATTACTATGTCGTGGTTTGATTAATACTAGTAGATGACCTTGTATATGTCTGGGTAATTATAGACTATTCGAGTATAAGTTATCGGTCACATGATAGTATAATAGGGTATAGTAAAGCTATTTGCCAAAGGACAACGTGAAATGGTATTAGAGACGCTCTACTCCCTGCAACTCAATGATAGCAGCTGTCACAGTATTAAAGAAATCTTCAATAATTATCACTATAAAATATTGCTGGGTAAGTTAGTCATCGGTACTAAAAGATCACCAGGCCCAATTTATTATAGTAAAAATACTTATTTATTTATATTGAAACTGAATACTGTACTGCGTCCAAAATAGGTATAAACATAAACAAAATTAAACTTATAATCTTAATAAAAACAAAATAAAATAATAACAGTTAACATTCAGCGGGATGGGGGCTTAAAAGGACTTTAAGGGCCCTTCTGGTTGAGCAAAGCTAAACAAATAAGCTAAGATTATGTGAACAAATAAGATACAATGAAACATAGAAAAAAAGTAAAACTAGCAATGAATAAGTACACACCTTTATCTCCTGAATTCATACATCGGTCAAGGTCATCTATGTTGTCGTACAGTTGCTGCAGGATCAAGTCAAACTCTGAGATGCCCTCTTGAGATGTTTTCCCAGGTCTGGTGTTGTCACTGATGTTACTGCTTGTGTTGCTGGTGGCTATAGCAGGGGGATAATCTACTGAACATGCTTCCCCATGGAAATAGGAGTTCACACTGGCACTATAAACCAAACCTCTTTTCGTAGAAGAGGCTGGTGAGTCAGTGGAATCAGTACCCAGATTTGTTCTCAAATCAACAGAAATTTCTGATGATTTACATTCCCCAGATGTTGAGTCTTCTATCGTCCGAGATGACGAAGATTCGAAACTGACACTACGGTCACGAAATGATACAGAAGTCTCTCGGCTCGATGAAGACGGGGATGATGAAGATGAACTTCCGGTGGATGGGCTGGTGGGATCCGTTTCGGAAATGTCTTTAGTATTATTATCCAATTCATGTTGGGAATCAAAACTTACACAAAGATTTTTTCCTTGACGGTTTTTATTCGAGTCAGGTGAAGGTTGAATACGTCTGCCAGTGACGATATCGCGGTTACTTGGCGGAAATTTCACAGTCCCTAATTCAGTTACTCCAGGGACTTTCGTCGTTCTTGTATGATCAACATTGGGAGCAAAGTTATCGTAAACACTGGTACGATTTCCAGCAGCTAACACATTAGCAGCTTGCTCCTGACGTGCTCTTAATCTAGAAAGAGCTGAATGAGAACCAGTATCTCTTCCTACACGTACACTTCCTGTTCTGGGGTTAAACGCCATTCCAGAAGCTTCGGTCTCGATGTAACCATTTTGTAACATTCTCGGAAAACGACCAGGTTGATGGTCTTGAGGAAGGAGGAAGATCTCCTGAAGGTTGGTATCACTGTTGTTTTTCACAATACCTCGTGCGTTAATCGTTGACATAAGAGTCTGTTGAAACTGTGACTGAGCGTTGTAGTACTCGTTTAGGCTTGAGTCTTGCTGAGTTGGCGTGGAAGGAGCAACTTTGATCCCAGAAGGGAGTTCTCCCTGTTGGTCAGATAAGCCTAAACGAGCTCGTAACACAGAATCGTGTGTTATGGTAGAGGATGAAGATGACGTTGACATTGATTCTTTTGTGGTACCATTGGGCACAGGCACAGAATCAGTGGCCGACTTTCTAGAGTTAACAAATGGCGGAGCTGACATTGGTGTTGATGTTGGTGTTATAGGACTTAGAGGTTCTTCTAAATAACATGGTGAGCTATCCGAGCGTTTGACGATAGCATGACCTGAAGAAGAAGTCACCACTGGCACGGTATTACCCCCTTTGGGTAGAATATCCACGCAGTTAAGACGTTCTAACTTTGCCTGCATATCATCTTTATTAGCAAGAACCGGTTCAGAAATATCCCTAATTCGATGGCTGGCTCGGCGCGACTTTTTAGGTTTGAATCCACCCTCCATTTTTTTCCACAAGTTTTTCGCAGTTTTGATCCTCTCACTAGCAGCTCGCCTAAGACGTGGCGAGATTGGCGTAGTGTCAGCGTGTTGCTTGCCATCTCCTTGCTGAAGTTCAGTCATTTTGTCTCCACTTTCTGTCTGAAGATCTTCTTCAGCATGTGGACTTACGGGTCCGGAATCTGCCTGACGTTGACTTCTATGACGTAACAATGGACTATCACCTGTCTGACTGCCGCTGTCCTGGTCAGCTAAGAGACTGTCATGACTGCCAGATCTGTCAAGTGCATCAATGTCTGTTTCTGCAGGAGGAGTTGTTGGTGGAGAAAGTAGGTCTTTCCTTGACCAACGCCGCACAGATTTCTGGTACTCCCAACGTTGACTCAGAGCACATAAGTCATCTTCTTCCTCATCCTCACTGGCGGCCTGTGGAGCAACAAAGAGGAAATTAGGTTTGATTTAAACGAATAACTCATTATATAAGTTTCAACATATCTACACACCGAATGCGTATATTTTTATATCTATATAAAAAGTGGCACTTTAATGAATAATGTAATACCTGCACTTTTTCCATTTTCCAGCAATTATCATGAAGCATTGCTGTCTACCTTTTATGTCGTTGCATATATGCACATATTTATTTCTTATTCTTTAAAGCGAAAATCCAAATGTTAATTTCGAAAAAACTGCAATGCTCTGCTTCGTTGCAAGTGTTTTGTCTACCAAATATGTTGTTTGTATCTTTGAGATTTATGTTAATAAATGTAAATCAATATTTATATATGTAAATATGTTAGGCAAACCGCAACGGTTTCTTCTGTAAGTTGTGACATTTCATACTTATTAAAAACACGACTTCTCCAGACGTTATTAATGCTTTGTAACTGTGATAAAGGCAACGATGTTTTAAAACTTAAACTGGACCATACTCACACTAATTAACGACGAAAAGAAAATGAAAACTAGTCTGAACTCCCAAATGCGATAACATTTCCACGAATGACACACTTGTTTCACTATTATCTGACACAGTGACACACATCATTTGTAAACATGAAATATGCCGTCACAGTTATGATAGTTATAGTAATGACTTTCACAAGTTTTGGGGGCGGAAGACGCCGGGCGGCCATGACTGTGTTTGTGGTCTAGGTCTTTGAAGCAGAAATAATCCATTATAAGATTACGGACAGGTGTGTTCATGACTTCCCATGGTCTCCAACTGTTATAATGACCGTCCGCTTGTGACCTGGCAACTTTCCGTGACCCTATGTAGGCGTCACAGAGGGGACTAACTACTAACACAATGTAATACTTTGTTCTTCTAATTGATTATCCAATCACGAAAAGATACAATCTGTGCTCCGAATTCGTCCTAGAATCTCGCGTGTAATCCGCAAATCAAAATTGCCCTGCGTTCATTTTATGAGCAGGCATTGTGATATTTTAAATAGCTAAGTGTATATAATACTAATAATATAGGATCTAGGTCGAGGAACTTTGTCACTGACAGTAATTAGTTTGTTTGTTTTTCGTTTATTCGCTACAGCTTAAAGAATTTTGCATTAAGTCAACAATATAACCAAAAAGAATTATCACAACACTCAAAGGTGTTACCCCCCCCCCCCACACACACACACACAATATAATTTCCTTTGACATTATCTGTAAGTAATAATTGAGTGAAACCCGATATATACATAGAAAAAAACAAGGTGGTTTTATATTAACAACGGAGAACCCACTTAATGTGTTTCAACTAATAAACTATTTCAAATGTAAGTTAACCATCTTTGAAATGATTCAGACTCAAGTTGTATGTGCCTACCTACATCTTTGTCTAAAAAGTTCACCATCCAATTTAAAATCTCTTATTCCAAACCAAGGACATGAGAAGACATTGTGACATAAATACAATGTGACACAAATACAATGTGACATAAATACAATGTGACATAAACACTGTGTACGTGTGACATTAATAATGTGTACTTGTACACATAAATAATGTCTCACACAAATTACACGTCAAGATTTTTCACGCTTCGTTTACATTTCATCCTAATTCTTTTGATGGTCTAGTAAGCAGGCTTCCTTGACCTAATTGTTGTGTAAAACTCGTCGTTTAAAACAACAATTTTGATGATTTATATGTTAAAAAACTTGTTTTCGAGTAACGCTTTATCACGTAGACATTTAAGACGTAGATGCATCCATCTTGTTTTCGCAATTTAAAAATTAATATTCTTCAACAAACAGTATTGGTAGTTTTGCCACGCTCTTGTACTAGGAGGAGATTAAACTGAGAGCATTGAAGCTAGATAGACGGGACAAAAATTTGCTTTAAAATGTGTGTTAAATGAATTAAAACTAGCTTGCACGTCTTCTTTCCATGAGCACATATCCTGCCTGAGCTATCCCTCCCCCACCCGTTTTGGGGTTTAGATTAGCATTTCACAGTATATATGAACCATATGTATACAAAAAATGAGCTAATATGTGTGTGTGTGAGTGTGTATGGCCATGTCTGTGTCACTGTTTGTATCAATATGTCTATGTAATGAATGAGAACGCCTCCTTGTGTGTGTGTGAGTGTGTATGGCCATGATTGTGTCACTGTTTGTATCAATATGTCTATGAAATGAATGAGAACGCCTCCTTGTGTGTGTGTGAGTGTGTTTACCCATGATTGTGTCACTGTTTGTATCAATATGTCTATGTAATGAATGAGAACGCCTCCTTGTGTGTGCGTGAGTGTGTTTACCCATGATTGTGTCACTGTTTGTATCAATATGTCTATGTAATGAATGAGAACGCCTCCTAGACAAAGTTCATATGTAAAATACAAAGTTCATTGATACATTCAGGTTGTGGTACGTGTTAATCCGTAAGTTATTACTCTCATTTAGATATGTCAAGTTTATTTATGTAGGTCATGCGTGTGGGAGATAACTCACGCCCATCAACATCCTGTAAAGGTTATCTTCCCCTTTATCACAGACGGTGGTAATGACCTTTGGCTACTTCCGTACTACATGACCTAAATCCTTTCTTGTTTTAATGATTTCATTAATTTAATGATTTCATTAAACCCTGATTGCAACTTTAATATATTTTCGTTAGTCTCCAATAATTTCTAAGGGTTTTAACGCTTCTTTCAACACATATTCGGTTAAATCGGCGGAGGTGCTGCATGAACAATAACGTGCTGATGATAATAAATGAAAAGTATAACACAACTTGTAAGCTCTTACACATCACAGTATACTGTTATCGAGGCCAACTGGTATTATTAATTATTAACATACCTTAATGACATGTGTCACGAAATATTGTTGCTAAAAAGTGTAAGAATATTTCAAATAATCACAATCTAAAGCGCTAAAATATAAAGACTGGGAAATAAAACTATCACAGTGTTCAGTTCAAAGCTTTATATTACAAGGATCATGACATTAAGTGGTGATACATAAGAAAGAGATAACTTTTTTTGAACCAATGTCATTTCATTAATTACTTGTCTATTTTCAGGTTATTGTGCCAATAACATGGGTTATAAAACACCCCAACTTGTCTAACACAAAATTGATTTTGAAATTGATTAGCCAACAGAAAAAGGAATGAAAAGATTAATGGCAAATTCAGAAAGACGGCATGAAAAATGTTGGGGTTTCCAATCAATTTCGCACATAATCTTAATTGGAAGCCACAAGTCTCCTGGCATTAACGCGTTCATTATAAGACTGATCGGTCCGATGTCAGTATACCGTGATCAGTAAAACGTAGACGTTGTGCACGTGTGGCAGCACTTAACATTTCGAAATGGCTCTGTCAACGATATAATCTATCAGATGGACGTGATTCATATTATCACTGACACTCATCGAACACTAAGAGTTTCATAGTTCCAATGCACCGTGAAAAGGAGAAGCAACCTTGACATTTTTGAAGTATAATCATGTAAACGTAACATACCACGCTTATATTTTGGGAAATTCTCGGGAAAATTAGTACATAACATTGTCTTTGTAAATGTAAACAACAGGAACGAGAAGAAGAAGAAAATAATGCCTACTAAACAATGTTCATCTTTAAAACAAGAAAAATGTAGAGAAATGTCTAGTTAATTCGTGTAAGGCTTACCTTTTTTCTTGGATGTGCATCAATCTTCATACCCGCATACTTGTTGAGGGTCTCCAGGCGTCTGCAAATAGAGACAAGAAAACATGACGTCATAATCACGTGAGAGATATTCAAATTAAAAAAAACATTATATCAACGTTAACTGCCTGGTGGGGAAGACAAATTCAGAGATGACAAGTTTTAATTAACCGAGATTTTCTCTTCAAACATTTCTGTTTATGTTATGTTAATAGAATAACACTTGTTTTTTGTCATATCTTTTCAAGTCTGGGGTTTAGTGTTATTTAAGACGGGTTGTCTGCCAAGAAGTATGTGTGTTTTTCTGTTAGAATTACGCACACGTCGTCTACAAACCATTATAACTTTAATATAAAACATATTCGGGACATGTTTTAAGTATGTATTTTCTGTTTAGCAATAACATCATAACATTTTTCTAAGCGTTTTGATTTCTTAGGGTGTCTGTATTTATTGTTTAATTTGGAAGCTTTTTTTCCTCTTACATATTTTCTTTCGAGGTATTATTGTAAACAATTTCATAATACAAGCTAAGTTTGTCAAGAATATATACCGTTCGTCTAAATATTAGTTTCAGATAATTTTGTTATTTTTTCAGATAAATTAACACGTTGCGAAAAAATGTCGAACGTCAAAAGAGTTCCTCGTACAAACATCTAATATCTTTTATCAAATACCTTATCAAAAGTGCAGCTCTAGTCATCCATTGAACAGATGCAATAACACGCAATGACGATATTTCAATTATTATAATAATATGAACATAATACTCTAGACAGGCAAATTTCAACCCTATTGTGATACCTAACCCTTTATCACGCTCACAATAACTTTCTTATTTGATATTCAATCATGATTTCAACGTATCACATATCTACATAGGCGATCTAACAACTCAATTAAAGATTCAAGTATTTGATAATGGAAAACGTGTCTGCCTCCTTAACACTTAAAAGATCAAATGTCTAAGACAGTCATATTATCCTTCTTGGCTATTTCAAGTTGTCTGTAATTCATTCTAAGCCTGTACTTGGCCACCGAAGTTAAAGATTTAATAAGGCCTTTTGATTTGGCTTCTTATTCTATTTCTGTTATGTGAGTAGCCTATTTTCACATTCTTATCTGCCCTTGTTGACTTGCTAAATCCTATCAGAGCCAGCTTATGTTGTCTTAAAGAACGAGACTGGGTCTAAACGTGGGTGTTCTAATGGCTTGAGTTCGTCATGTCTGCAATCTTCTTTTGGACAAATCATTTCGATTAAATGATTATCATTCTATAACTGGACCAGATTAAAGCATGCGTATTTCAAGATCAAGGATAATGAAACAATTATTTTTCACAAGAAAAGATTTAGATTCTATTCTTGAAACGCTATTGTCGTTAGATGTTCGACTTGAAGACGGGATTATTCGTTTTCTTATGATAATTATATATTTATGGCATTAATATACTGCTCTTTCTGATCTTAAGCTGATTAAACCATTTTTAAATCTATAATTACCACGGCATACCTAACAGGGACAATTAAGAGCGTTGTCAGCATATTGAGACAAATTCAATGTCATTGCCTTCTGGACGTTCAAACTTTAACGTTACTCGCTGCCTTTTAGTCGGGTAGCAAACTACACTCTGGTACATTGAGAGCGTCTGCAAATAAAGTGAAGTCCCATTCCCACAAGAACACAATCCCGACCTCCCGCAAGAAAATGGAGCAAACAATTGTTAATGACGTAAAGTCAATATTCCGAATATCCCATAATTGTTGAAGAATTTGGAATGTTTATGAGTTAAATATTAGCAGTATTACGTAATACTAACACAATGTCTAATTCTCTGTGCTTGGGTCGATGTGCCACTGTATGTTGGTGGTATCACCTCTTTCTAAGGGGTAAATATTGACTAACGAAGGCGTTTACAGGGCGTAGAAAGGTCAAGGTCACGAAATCGATGCAAGTTTATAATTTGTAGTATTTTACAGCGTCTCAATAGTGAAGAAAGAGGCGAGCATACAATTTTAGTGTGAGGGGTTGTGAAAGACATCCCCCCAAAAAAAGTTACATGACCCAAGAAAAATACATCTGAATAGAAGATGGTTAGGAATATTGAACATCATAATTTGACGTCACATACAATTCATTGCCATGGAGAATTACTTGGTATATGAATCGAAAGATGAACAGAAGTATACAGTTTATGAAATATAACGCCATGACCACTGATCATAGTCATGGAAAGTCTTGAAAACGAAAAAGACCAGATGCAATATACTAAGGTTAATTCGGTTAACTAATTAATATCTAACACATTATTCCAAAATCGTTTATGTGAGAGCCCGTAGAGGACAGAGAGGAATGCAGACAAGTTAAATATCCAGATATAGATATGTATGTTATCATAGATGTATTGGGGCATATCTCAGAGATGTAATGTATTATTTTTTAAGTGTTTCCGTCAGAAAAGAACCAACGAACGTGACAAGATGTACGTCAAAAGAAAAGATATCGTGCGGTCTACAATGTCATCCCCATCGTCATCAATTGTTAAGTGATCCATCAGTTAAAACCACTCCACAAAGTGCATCCTGCTGGCATCTCTGCCTCGCCTTTATCAGCCTTTACTGACGTCACAAATAATTGTTCCCATGAACATATCTATCAAATTATAACGTCATTAAAACCGAAAGTAGTCAAATAAAGTTTAGCAAAAGTGATTAACATATTACGTGTGGTATTTTCATAAACTATTTCTATGAGTTCATCTTCTTGGAGACCAAAGGCCTCGATTTTGATGCACTTAGCGTAAAGGATTGTGACGAGCCGTACGTAATAAGGTCTTTCTCAGTTTGCGATCCTCGATTAAGTCAAATCATTCAGCTCATACATAGCGGAACATTATTAACAACCATGCTGCTTTACTTTACTTGCCGTTGTTAAGTAGTAGAGGCGTCCCCTCAACATCGCAGAGACAGAAATAAAAGGACTATTCTGAAGGAAGAAGACACGCTGAAAAGGACGCACCTTGTAGCATTCCATTCATGAACCTTAGGGTACGACATGGTCGCGACACGCGAGGGTGGTAGACCATGAAATCAGACAAGATCGGTCGCCTGAATCGGCAAACACTTAACATCATTGTTGAAATTATACTATCCCTTCCGCCTCTAACAAATCATTTGCTCTTTCCGTTTACATTTCACCACACTCCTATTCATAAATTTATATGCGCATGCGCCGTTCATCGTACGATACGATCAGGCGAGAGGTTTGCGTGACCTTGAAAAAATGTATAGAGTAAGCCCTGGCAAAAGAAAGGGTTAATGACATTCTACAGTGTTATAAACCCATATAATTGACATACACATATGTATGACACACATGGATAACTATATCACCTTTTAAAACTCGGAACAAGTACGTCATCATATACAATAAAGTTAAATTGTGCATATAAAAATCGGAGTTTCAAACGCCGTTCAGCTATTTTTTTTTGTAGAAAATGATAGCGATACAAAAATATGAACGAGTTTATGAAAATGCTGTGATGTTTCAGACTTGATGATAATCATTCGCAATTTTCAAAAAGATTTTATTCAAAGATTTTAGATTATTCAACAATAGTTTCTTGTTATCAAAGCCCCCTCGAGATAAACAAGCTTCCCAGCACCAAATAACGTTATGCAAATGAGAGAAAGTCGAATCTGAAAATATTTGATGAGAGCTTTCCTAACCAAACTAGAATCTTGAAACCTCTTCGTTATGACGTCTTTCATTGGGATCTATTCTTAAACGTTAACCTTGGAGGGGTTAAGGTAATCCCTCTTGATGGGGTTAAGGTAATCCCTCTTGATGGGGATAAGGTAATCCCTCTTCATGGTGTCATCAGGGTATACGCCACCGGTGTCAGTAATCCTATGCCTCAACATGCTAAATAACACTGGTTGAGTTCATGATAAGAAAGTGGTAGCCATCTTTGCTTAAATGTTGAATCAATTTTAGAGCAGAGAATCAGACACTTTGAGTTATTTATGTGAGAGTGGAACAGTTTATAGTGTCAT
This sequence comes from Clione limacina, assembly GCA_032362205.1. Lineage (NCBI taxonomy): Eukaryota > Metazoa > Mollusca > Gastropoda > Pteropoda > Clionidae > Clione > Clione limacina. The sequence goes on along the minus strand of JAUUEB010241823.1, from coordinate 1,983 downwards.
GCTTTGAGGTTCAAGGAGAGTAAGAGGAGACTTTGTAAGTGTGAGACGCAAATAGGGTTAACCCCACACGAACACTTTTAAAACTCGATAACGATATCGTATCAAACGATTAGTATTACACACTAAATTCAAACAATATTGACACAAGATTTGATCAATAATTTCAAGTTTGCGTCCGTTTAAAGGTTTTTATAAGGAGAATATCAATTTATATAATCAAATAAAAAAGTACTAAATAGACAAAGAACGAAAAAAACAATTTTATAAGAAAAAATTAAACAAAAAAGGTAACTAATGTCATTTGTTGGTGAACAGATAATTCACACTTAATCTTAAACAATTAAACTGTTAAACAAAGATACATTCTGAAACTCACCTTCCAAAACTGAATCCCAAAATAAACCACAACAAACTGAATATCTCGAATAAACGCAAATAAATAAAATGAATAATCCGTTCTCAAAGATTGATCAAGAGCTAAAAGACACCTTTATATTTTGAGAAAAACCTTGGAACACTGACAAACGTACCGTAGTTCACAGAGTCAAATTTCATTGGTTTTGTCTAAAGAAGAGACGGATCCAAATGAAGACCAGGTTAGAATGATGGTCCATTAGAATCAAACACTCGGGTCCTCGATCTTAAAGCCTAACAGAAAGGGTTGTTGAAAACTTTATCTGGGAAGACGCAAGAACCTTATCTTATCTACTTGTGCGATGTTCTATTCTGTCTCTGAAACATGACAATGCCCCGTTAATACAGTTAGATTCCTTGCAATGCCCTGGCCAAGAATTAAGACTACGGGTTAAACGGTCGCTGTGACAAAAATATGTGTTGAATGGGGAGGCTTTATCAAAATGGGTGGGTTGTGGTTAAGAATCAAGGATGGGCAACACTAATCGTTCGATGTTCGATCATTGATTGTTCTGATAGGAAATGCTTGATTGGACAAAGATAGAATATTCTTAATTCTAGAGAGAAATGTGATACATCTTAGATTGGTGTTTGAGTGTTCAGACTTGTTAGGGTTAAATCCATTAAACATGTGAAAGCTAGTCCGAGATTAATCGATTATTTTTCTCACCTCACTTCACTTCTCAATCCACGATATAAGACAATTAAGTGCAAATGAAGTAATATTAAACATAATTGATGACGATAGATTTAAGCAGAAAACAGAATGACCATCTGTTATGGGAATTATACAGACGACACAAATTATATAAAAAAATAACAATACACAGATTTACACGTACACACGAAGAAACACAAATATGCAGAAACACAAATATGCAAACACCACATAAATACATACACATACAAACATATACAAACGCATACACAAATATACAAACAAATACAAATATATACAAACGCATACACATACATACAAACACACAAATACAAAAAAGTAAGATAATTGATTATATAGAATTACAGAGATATGTTGACATATAATTTGCAAGACGGTGGTTAAAAGCAGAGAACATTGGTTCTGTCTGATATTTAATTTGTCTTTAAAGCAATTCGTGATGTAAAATAGCTCTAAATAATTGTTCATTATATCTATGTTATATTCCCTGTTTCTGTAGATATACAAATTAGGAAGGTTTATGAGGGGATGAAAGGTAACAGAGACATCAAAGACGAATGAAGAATAGAAAAGAAGCGCAAAAACGACAATAAAACGGCTCGGCCTGTAAACGAGCTTCCTGTGTGAATACAGGGTGATGGGTGCAAAACAGTTATTCATATGAACGTTTTCTTCTTTTTTTGAATGGATTGGTTTTTCCTTAAAGTTTGAAAACAAGTTTGCGGGAGATAAAATTATAAATTCAGTAGTTATTGTTGCTGCTACGGCTCACAGTTTTTCACAATAATTTACATCATGGTGCACATAATGGGATACTTCGTTATTATCCTCATCCATCTTCAGTGCTAGGTAGACGACGTCTAGTTCCGACAGTAAACGACTAATTTTGG
>JAUUEB010241712.1:0-13412 GCA_032362205.1 Clione limacina | reverse complement strand
CTATAGTCCAGATGAGTGAGGTGACTTGCACACAAAGCATTGCTTTAGTCCAGATATTTAAAAACAAATATGGCGTCAACAGTTTTTGTAAAAAAAAAATGATCAGGAACACTTTTGACGTTTGCATATTTTTGTTACTCAAAATTAATATTTAAACTTGAACCAATTACTGTACCCATTCAAACCATTCATTTATTTTAAGCCATGATGGGGATAAATACGCACAAAATGTCAGACAGTTTTCTATATGGAATTGTTTAAAACTTCTTGTTTTTTTAATGCTTTTAATCTGCTGATTTGAAAGAAATTTCCCTCCAAGAAAATTTGCAAGAGTTTTGGGTAAATTATTTTACCTTACAAGTATGGCATGCATAATATGATCTTATTTTTTCAAATTGTTTTACCAAAGCATACGTCTTTATTTTAAAGCCATAAGAAAGGAAATATCGAAGTTATGGTTTCTCTTTGAAAGAAAAATGTTATGAAATGAAGAAAATGATTACAAATTGATGAAAGATGTAAAAGGTAATTGAGGAGGCAAAGGTATTGGAATCAATTGTTTTCATCATTAAACAGTTTGGGTATTGATTTTTAATTTAGGGCATGGCATCACAGATATTTTTCTTCCTAAGCATATTTGGTTTGACACTTATTATCCCCTTACTACTTACTGCAAGGGGTTCAAATAATGAGTTATGAACTTTCAGTTATGAAAGAAATTATGACCAAAACTAAAATTAAAGGTAGCTATGTGAGATGTATATAAAATAACAATGTTTAAACTATAGGTTAAACTTATTAGCATATGAAACAAATCAACATATTTATTTTATACATAAATATCATTTTAAATATCTAAAACTTTTAAGACTAATAAAAAATTCAGTTTGCTACATCATTGGATTAAATTTTTTTTAAATAAATCAAACCATTCATAATTATTATGTATTTATTTTCAAGTAAAAACCTTATAATGCTTACGTCCCCTTAATGAGTCTACAAGAGTTATTGCCCTTAGTTTTTCCAATGCAAAATTCAAAAAAAAAATACAAAATCTACCTGACTAATTACTTAATATCAAAACACTTATTATTATTATACCTGTTAGTTTTTTGTTGTTTTTTTACTAAGTTTTATGCCAAATAATGCAGATCACATAAAAGACAAAAGCCATTCTTTGTAATGCTAAAAAGGTCTGAAACTTGTCTGCTAGAAGGTATACACTGGTTGCCACTAGGTTTTCAAAGTATATAAAAAAAATTTGTAAAAAATAAGCATATAAATCCTTGGAACTTTACATTGCCAATATTTGATTCAATCATACAGATACCGATGACATGATAACTACATATACAATGATATACATGTTTTATGGACATACATATACCGATGACATGATAACTACATATACAATGATATACATGTTTTATGGACATACAGATACCGATGACATGATAACTACATATACAATGATATACATGTTTTATGGACTGGCTTATAGTTATTGCTGATAACAGCAATTTTTATTGCATACAAGCACAACAGGTAACGAATGCATGTCACATTCTCTTTTCCTTTTTTCTGGTTGCCTGATTTTGAAGCTTTTGTAATTTTTCAATTTACTGAGAGGAGACCTGCACACAAAGCATTTATCATAGGCAAGATGTGAAAGAGCAAATGGCGTCACTACTTTTTTCAAGAAATTTTCATGATCACTTTTGACATATACTATTTGGACACTCATTAAGAACCATTCTTTCATATCTAGCCACTATAAAAATACAAAATATATCAGTCAGGCTTCAAAATTAAAATATTTAAAACTGTATAGCTACTTATGACGCCTCTGTATTAAAGACTATAATAAAGAATGTGGTTTTGATTACTGTACGGATGCAGCTCTGTAGCTCAGTAGATAATTTGTCAATGTGCAGATATCTTAGGTTTAATTTATGGGAATTGCAAATTCATGTTTTTGTTCATGATTTCTCCTGTTGAGCTTTAATCCCAAAATATCCGTAAAGCAAATTTAGGCTATCCCTACACATTCTCTGACCTTTGTCTTATTGACACATTTCATTTTACTGAATTCGGTCTTTGATTATCCTCCTGTATTTGGAAATAATCACCTGGTTCAAGCAAGTTTGCTTGCTGAACGTCAATCATGATAAAGGAAATTTGAATTTTTTTTATTAGAACAATTCTAATCAATTATAAAAGTTCAATAATGCAACAGTTTTATGTATCTGAAATGACATTGACTTACTGGTCAACTTAAGGCTTGAGCTCTACTCACACAACATCAAGCAAGAACAATGTCTAACTACAAGTTGTGTGTCTAAAGTTGATAACATTTCTTTACCTGTTGAGTATCTGGGTCAGTAGCAATGCAGATCGGAACTGAGGCAAGCTCCACACAGTCACCTGTGTCCTTCGTGATTTGAAGCCGCTCCCCGCTGGGGTATGTGATTACCCATTGACCTACCGCTGATGCCAGCTTCAGTTCCTCATCTGCATCTGGTTCTTCATGGCGCGGTTTACGGGAACCTCCCTTAACTCCTGATCCTCTTCCTAATGGAGGGAGACATAATTAATAAAATAAGGTTTTATCTAATCAAGATTAAATCTGAAAACTAAAAGTAGGATGTGGAAAAGCTAATGACAAACAGTGAATGATGTCTTAGTCTTCCTTTCTAATTCAATAATCAAGTAAGAATCAGAATGATTCATTCGTCTTATTCAAGTACCTTATCTGAGACAATTTCTTTCCCATCTTCACAACTTTTAGCATATCTTACAAATTCTGTATTGCTCATGGTTTGTTTGGTTGTCCAACTATTCAAAAGTGTTTAAGTAAGTTTGTCAAATTATAAATAGGGAATTGAATTTAAAAAGTAAATTTGAAAAATATTCCTTTCGCCAACAAGAGTTTTTTTTTTTATGGATTGACACAACAGGGCTGAGTTTACAAAGGAGAAGAACAGGGGAACTCAACACTTTTTCCAGGACTCAGAGCAGGCCTACTCTAAGCATTTACAGGGCTTCCTTCATCAAACAAGTATGTTGATTTACATTTTCCTTGTCATCCTCCAAATGCTTACCAAGTCTTCCCTTACACATTTACATGACGGAACCATCAACATCAACATATGTCATAGTAGTATAGTATATATGTCATAGTAGTATAGTATATATGTCATATAGCTTGCAAAACTCAACATTATGTCACCAGTTTACTCTGAAACATCCCCTGAGGGAGGTGGTAAGAGGCTACCAAAATATTTGAAAATATTAAAACCTTAGTTTCAAATATATCTTCTTCTTAATGAATGGATGCATTAATGAAAGAAAATGATAATGACCTTTCTTGGTTGGTGTGTCCCGTCCCTCCACTCCACTCTTGACACTACGGGCAGGAGAACTGGACCTGCTTGAGGGAATCTGCCACTGACCTGTGAAAACACTGACTGTACCATCAGCACTCAGCACCTGAGAAACAGCACAGAGATGAAGTCAGCGTTATTATAGTGCATTTTTCAGAAAAATTATTCGTTAGCAGTAAATTGACACAAAGTGAACTATTCATGATAAGATCTTTCACCAATGAGGATGCAAATGCAATAAAAATAATAAAATCATTTCAATGTTATTTTTGTCAAGCATTTTTGTTTGTTCCACATTTCGCACCATTTGATTCTGAGAAAATCTTGTTAGGTTATGAGGGTATGAATGACTACCCAGCACATGTATATGCATCTCTGTGTGCTGAGTGTATATGTATTTTTATGTGTGGTTGTATAAGCATTCGGATAGGTCTAAACAACTCTAAACCTGTAAAGAATGTCAAAGCGGCCAAATTCTAAGACATTGTCCAACTGTCGTGGAAGATTTCTAACATTACTGACCTCAACAGAGCCGTCGACCATATTCTTGACAACTGACCCATCAGCTGTGATGACCCTTGACAACTCTGTTTGGATGTACTTCCTGCGGACTGACTCACACTCTTGCACAGCTTTGGTCTTAAAGGGATAACTTTGTTTGACTGCCAGTTGCCTCTCATCACTGGACGGTGGCATCACACCTGGTCACATGATCGAAGGCATTTAATTAACCGTTACATGTCAAATTTTGTTTTGCTATCTTCAGTAATGCATAATTTAAATACAAATCAAAGCTGTCTTTCACTATTATTTTAATATTACAATTCAATCTTTATCACCAGTTTTTTTCAAAAGTAAACTTAAACTGGCCACCCAACGTACATAATACACCAAAGGCCATGACAGGATTGACTGTACATTATTTAAGATAAATAACTATACTAGTACTATACTAACTATACTCCTTTACTATATAAACAGATCATGTTAAATGAATGAGAAAATCTGTGCAAATATAATATCTAAAACTCAAATTACAAGGGGATATGATTTTTTAATTCTTCTACATAGAGTGGTATTTGCATCCTCAGTATGGCAATATGTGATAAAAGGACAAAAACATCTACAAGAAATTTAAGTTTCAAATGATCATGAGCACAAAAATGACAAAGTTGCTTTGACTTTTTACCCCAACCAATCTACCCCCCTCCCCTCCTTTCTTTAAAACCTAAAATGTTTCTCTTACCAATGGAACTCTGCAGGAAATATTTGACATTGAGCCCATCTGGGCAAGTCACAAACAATTCTTGGAATTCTTGTTTAGGTAAAGGTTTCTCCTCGTCTTTCTTCTCCTCTTCTTGGGGTTCTTCTTCATTCTGAACAGACAATACACAAACAAGAAAATATAGAAATTTGTGTATGTACATCAGCATATCACTCTGACCTCTGACCTTTTATAATAATACTTATAGTTTTCTTAGTAGAAGTCACATATTTTCACAATGAGTTTCAAACCTTTTTCTGCCTCCAAAGAGCTACAATTGTCTTTTCTTTCTGTCTGTAATATTTGTGTCCCTCAACAGTACACAACTGGTGTTATGCTTACTCCTGGATCTTCTCTTAATCTGCTAGTGGAGAACACATCTTAAACACTCTCTTGCACTCTTGATATTTGACTTATTTTTAATTCATGTTTATTAAAGAATCAATGTAGCTTCTATACCTATTACAGTCGTAGGTTATCATTGGGAATTGAATAACCTTGACCTTTTATGTTGATAACGATATCTCTGAATGATCATTTGCATATTCTTATCACAGAATAATATACAGTTTTAAAAGACATGTGCGTAAAATTTGGCTTTCAATAAGAACCCGAGTCTCTAAGCTCTGTGTACCAAAAAATGTATGTTATATGAGAAATATAGAAATTTTTTACAAGGAATGCTCTAAGATTGCATACTAAAAGTCTCTGAATTTATAGCAATGGCGCGCATAATATTATACTATTAATGAGCTAAGAATGTGCATTGAAAGTTTCTGAATGTATAGAAATGGCCCGCTCAATATTTTTTTTATCGATGAACACATATATCTTTTTAAAAAAGTTATTGGCTGTGTGAGGTTAATGTGAGGCTAAACAGACTGCCACCAGTCTGATAGTTACGAATTACAAACTTACAGGTATTTTCTCTGGCTCTGGTGTAGGACCTCCTTTCTTGCCAGTGTCTTTCTTACCCTTGGAGGGTGAGGCAGCTTGTGGGGGTGAGGGTGTCTCCATGGTAATCGGGGCAGTGTACAGGGTTGGCTCATATGGTTTTACTGTTACCAGTGAAATGAAAAGGTCAAAAGGTCAAAACAGATAGCTAAGAAATGTTTACAAATATTCATAATAGTAGATATAGAAGAGCCTTAAATTAGAAATAATGTATAGCTTATTCATAACTTTGTTCTAAGTCATATTGCATCAAGAAATGTGTTTTTCCATAAAAGGTCTAAAGTTTTCAGGAAAAAAGAAACTTCTAAGAAGAAAGAATTGTCAGTACAGTTAAGTAATCTATTAAGCTTGATGGTTGTGCCTGAGGGAATCAGAGAGAAAGATTAACTAAGCTGCAATGAACGCTTTAAACAAAACAAAATGTCAAGAAAGTCTCAAACAAATACTTGTGATAGAAAAAGTTACCTGACATGACATTTTATAAACAAAATTAGATTAAAATTAAAATAAATCTCTGAACAAAACTTGTTTCTCATTTGCATTTAGATTTTTCCTTTTAACTGAAATGTAGTAACATAAAGAGAGCTGCATAAGCATAATAACCTCAATAAAACTTTGATTGAAGTTATAAATAACTTTTGACTACAGAAACTCTCATTGGCTCTCCTGGCCCTGGTGGCTCTCCTGGCGCTGGTGGCTCTCCTGGCCCTGGTGGCTCAGTGGTTAAGATGTCCACCACAGGAGCAAAATGTCATGTATTCTAATCCCAGCAGATTCATTTCTAACATTTAAAAAATTGTAATTTAGCAGTAGTGTCGCCTGGTGCCTGGTATAAATTCATTTGTGCTCAGATTGCTTAGCCCTGTTTTCAGTACAGTGTGACTAGCTAGGGTGTACGAGTTGTGCTACACCTTACATCCTATATGTGGTAGAAAAATTAAATGTCTCTAATAAACATCATCATCATCTAAATAGTACTGTAGCCAATACAACCTACCATGTATAAATAGAGACATTAAAACACCTTACAGAATTATGAAAATTAAATTTGATCCCCATCACCACTAACATCACCACCAACATCACCATCAACTCATCACCACTAACACATCTACTCACAGTATGACTCTCCAGAGGAGCCAAATTGACTCAAAGCCAGAACCATCCCATCTGACAGTTTAGCTGTGACAGACCCAAATTGACTGACCGCTGGTCGGCGAGTTCTATCCTCTGCTTTCTCTTTCTCACTGGCATCCTCTTTCTCTGTCATGTCTGTTTGAAGTGGACAGGAGGAATATACATGATCAGATAATAACAACATTTTATAAAAATTAAATGTAATAAGAATAAAAACATCATCGATATCAACAAATTGTAAAACTATGTCAGTAAGGTTACATATGATTATTGTCCTACCTAGTATGGTCTTTTTTGTCAGTAAGGTTACATGCTGAAACTAAGGCAAAATATATCTAAAACATGGTGCATACTGTTTACAACCCTATAACTGTGTTAAACTTAAACAATTATAAAATTCACCTGGTTCTTATTTTTTTTACACAACTTCATCTTATTGTGGTGATGATAGAAGGCAAGACTTTCCTTAACCATAACCATTGACCAATACTCTGAGTGAAGTACCCAAGAAATGGTTCAAATTGACCTGTGTCCACTAACCTTTCTCAGACTTCTCTGTCTCAGACTTATCAGCAGTGGACAGGTCAGTTCTGTTTGTGGCAGCTCCATCCTCCATCATCTGTAGTTCAGCCTCATAGTCCTCAGGCAGACCCATATCCTCCTTGGGGTTGAGGACATGGATAGAGAAGATGTGCTCATCCTTCTGAAGAACACAGCAAATACTGGTTGTACCTGAGGGAAACAGAGAGAAAGATTTACTGTGCTGGACTGAACGTTGTATGAACACACATTTTTTCGATTCATCTTGATAAGTTTGGGGCTAAACAAAGAATATAATTACAAAAGCTGTCTTTCTTTCACTCTAAGTGGTTTCTCAATCCTATCAACATTATTATAAGCTTGTTCGCACTGACTGTAAATTAGTTTTATCAAAAACTTAATTCCTGATAATTGGTTAACATATATCAGATTGAAATTCCATTTACCAGTCTTTTTCCCGGCTCTGTAAATTTTAAACTTCTTGCTGTGAAGTCATAAGATAGATAGGATGCCAATTTTTCTTTAGAGACCGTTGTCATCTGTAAACAGTCTTACTTCTGCACCTTTTGTGACATGTTGAGGAAGGTCATAAGGTCATAATTTACTCTAATATAAACATAGTGTTACATACTAGTATGAGCAGTACAAACCTTGCACAAACTCTGTCCTCTCAGTCTTGATGCGACCTCCATCACTAGGGAACAATGTCGTTGTTATACCAGAAACATGGATCAGCTGATTGCCAGTGTCATATCCAGAGAACTGAAACACACAAATGGAATTAAAGATTATTTTATTTATAAAACACACATATTTTAATGGTTACCAGTTGCCAATTTGTTCACCTTGAAATAGAATGAACACTCTTCAGCTAATAAAATCAAGCTTATCAGGCAAAACTCAAAACTTTTTTTTTATAGATTTTGATCACAAAAGGTCTGAGCTCAAGTATGAAACCAGTTTTCTCCATACCTGTAGCAAGCCATGGAAAAATAGTGCAGTCGGTAGAGTTTCTGGCTATCATTGGTGAGCTGACTTGAATTCTCAGTTGTGGCACTTTCTGTTGCCAACATATCAACATAGCATGCAGTAAGTGGGTGGGTATATCTTTTCGGACAAAGGAAAGTAAAATCGGGAAGGAAAGCCATGACATACTATCTTATATATATTGTATGTTTAAAAATTCAGAATCAAATCCTGATAATTCAAAACTCAGAAATGAGAATGCATAATTTACTTTCATATACTTTTATAGTTTGTTACTTGTACTTTCAACATCAAGAGGCCAAGTATGAAATATTTCATTTTAGCTATGAGGCTAGCAATGCTGATAATAAAGAAAAAGAACCCCAAACGACAGAACAGCATTCTTTGAAGAAAATAGTCAAACTTACTGGCCAGAATTTCTCATCTTCTTTCTCCTGTGTTCCATCAGCTCCTTCCTGGATACCTGGGGGTCGAGCTGTCTCAGCATCTGACTTCTCGGCTAGAGATTTTCGTGATCTAGCACTTCCCCTTCCTCCCGGGCTCCTAGATCGGTCTGTTTTCTCTTTTTCCTCCTGAAACATTTCAAGTGGATTAAGATCATATAAAATGAAGCACTTTTCAAGAACATCTTATAGTGATCTCAACACATATTCAGTTAAAACCAAAATGATAACCTTTACAATAAAATAGGAAGAAAGAAAATTGAAAACAAGGTTACTGACTTCTGACACAGCCTTCATTTGTCATAAGCATGCATGCCCATACACCAGGGGTGCAAAATTTTATCATTTTGGTTCCCAAATGGGGGTTGGGCCTTTGCCCATGTTCCCCCCCCCCCCCCCCCTGGCCACGCGCATGACATACACACACAAACATACACAAACTACTTAACTCTATAGAAGCCTGACCTTCTCTTTGAGTTTCTGAGCAGACTTGCTTCTCTTCTCCATTTTGGTCTTCTCATTCGCTTCCTCCTCAGCAACTGCTCTGTCCTTCTCCAGCTGCCATGCCTTCAGTGAACCTTCTCTGATGTAAGGGTTGCTTGAGGCACTGCCAGGTCGCTCCTGGCTGCTGGACCGGGAACCTTTAGGAGACTTGGACCTTGAAGCTGGAACAAACATGGACAATATTTTATAAAAGACATAAAAAAGCAAGACCTCAAGAATTGTTTTCATAGAGTTAGTCAAGCCTCCATCCTCTCCTAAAGTCCATACACAAAAAACACACTTTTTGCCAACTTAAAACAACAACAAAAAACAGATTATAATTTTCTCAACATGAAATAGGGATGCTGTAGAACCTTCTTGAAAACTGAAGTGATAAACAAGTTGGCCATCCAATGCAATCCATCAGACCATTATTTTCACTGTCATTATTAGATACACATCAAAGTGTGGTAAGTAAAGATTTCATGAGCTCTTCTCTTGATCCCAAATTCAGAATTCTTACACAGGGCAACAGAAACTTACATGATTGTAAACTTCATCATTTATAAACGTCAAACGAGTTCCCTGCTCAGAGTTATCTATGTCAAACTTACGTGACTTCCTTGGTGACTTTTTCCCCTTTGTTTCAGCCTTTGCTGCTTCCTTGGTCTTGTCTTCCTCTTCCTTTGTAATTGACTCCACCTCCTTGGACAATATAAGAGCTTGGTACTCTGCCTCTTTCTCCTTCAGCCACTCAGTGATGGACTCGGCTGTGTACTCAAGGTAGTTTCTGTTAACAAATATAGTGGTAGACTACAATTATTATGAGGACAAGTTTGTGACGATTTGTATACTAACTTTTTTTTTTTTTTTTCAATTTTTCTATGAGTTCTTGCTTGGTTGGTTGGTTCTAGGGCCTTTTTCTAGGACATTCAAAGGTTCAATGCAATAATTCCCCATAACTGAAATAAACTTAAGTTTAGTGTTGAGTAGAGTGCATTGTACATCCTACATTGCTAAACACTGTGAGTAGAGTTCCTTGTACATCCTACATTGCTAAACACTGTTAGCCACATTCATTTGAAGGTGAACATAAGATATATGCCACCAAGTCATGTTTGATTTAAATGGACAAAAAGCATATCAAAAATCATTTCAATCTAATAGTACTTCATCATTACTGCCACTTGAAGGAACTGTGACTGAAGGATTCATTCTTATCTTACAGTGTACCAAAACATCATAGGTGTGTAGCTCAACAAAGTGTGTAATATTAAGTTATATAGAAAGCCACTTGACCTACTGACCTAAATCCTGAGTTTGAGTGTAGTTCCTTGTGCCAGTCCACATGGCTGTGTAGTTCAAAGTTGTATGGACTGTGTAGCACTAACATAACAGTGTTGTCCCTCTTGTGTTGGTACGTCTCCATATATGGCAGATGGTACGCTGCCTCACTCAAAATCTGGAGATGTGGTAAATTTCATTTCAGTTTGGGAACCAATATTCAAACCTTTTTAAAGGTTTTACTTTATTGATTGAAGAACAGGATTTTGGGCATGATGTTTTCGGCAAATCAACATCTCCCAGATAGGGTTACTTATGCCTTCCGCAGCCTCCCCTCACCAAAACACAAACATATTGTGGCTGACTCTCATTCGCATTGGCATAATTTGACCGCCCCTAAGATGGTTTAATATATAGTCACTAAACCCTAAACATATCTTTTCACTGATGCCCCCTCTCTTTTATAACATTGAGACCCCCACCAGCCCCCCTCCCCCACCAGCCCCTTTCAAATAACTAGAAAGAGATTCTTAGATATTGTGACTTACAACATTATACACAATGAAAAACTCTATACAACTACTGTGATTATTTGCATGTCACTATAGCAGTGTCTCACTTAAAGAAGAACCTTCTAAAGGAAAATAAATAGAAAAATAGAAGAAACAAAAACATTAGTGTGTATCACAGGTTGACAATACAAAGTTGTTTATGTTTGATCTGATAGCCCGATTTAAGGCTTAACCCCCGGCCCCTCTTGTCTCCCCCTCTAACTACAAAATAGAGTACCATACCTGTGCCAGTATATGTGGCTTAAAGTGTTCAGCAAAACACCATTGATCAAGGTTCCTCTGTTGAGCTTCCACTACTTCCATCATTGTTTCACTAACTGTGTGGGTCTCCTCTCTATCTTGTGTCACCACATCCATGTCTTGTAGGGGCGCTCCCCAGTGAACTGAGTAAGGGAACAAAAATGCGTGTTCAAAAAGATTGCAAGTCAAATGTATGATAAAAATGTAAGGATTACAAACTTTTATTATGACAAAATGCCCTTGGCTAAGCCTTAAACAGTATAATAAACAAATAATATTATAAAATAGGCAGCATCTGCTCAAAAACACATGACATCCTTTGTTTTTTGATGTCATAACATCAAGTTCTATTAAATTTTGAAAACATAATACTAATTATAATGTTTGAGTTAATCTAAGATTTATACATCGCCCAATCCCTTTACACATCGCCCAATCCCTTTACACATCGCCCAATCCCTTTATACATGGCCCAATCCCTTTATACATTGCCCAATCCCTTTATACATCGCCCAATCCCTTTATACATCGCCCAATCCCTTTATACATGGCCCAATCCCTTTATACATCGCCCAATCCCTTTATACATCGCCCAATCCCTTTATACATCGCCCAATCCCTTTATACATCGCCCAATCACTTATACATCGCCCAATCCCTTTATACATCGCCCAATCCCTTTATACATCGCCCAATCCCAAACAGCTCTATGTGTTTTACACAGTAAAAGAATGATTTGCACAAAAGATAAAAACATAAACCCTGAACTATGAAAGTAGATAAAGTGAACAAACAGTAATACTATTCTAATACTGATAACAATAATCATGTAGCAAACTTGTATAGCCCCTAGCCCATGAGCTGGATCTAGACGCTCTACAGCTGTATCACAGTTAAAGAAATACAGTACAAAAAGGTAATAAAATATACTGACTACATTCAAAGAAATATGTAAATAATATACCGTAATACAATACAATACATACTTAAATCCTTCATCATTACATAAGACAAAACAGACCTACGTGCATGACTCAGCAAAAACAAGAAAGACCCCCCCCCCCCCTCCCTCCCTGACTGACTCACTTGTATTTGTCATAACTACATGAGCTAAAGCACAATTATAAAGGAATCAACACAGACCCCAATAAACAAAATTACAATATAAATTAAATAGCATGACAAGACATCCTTTGTTGTTTGTTCCAGTACATCAAGTAGATCTATTACTTCTTGAGAATATAACAAAATAAATTTAGCTTAAATATCATAATTCTTTTTAAGAAATAGGCTTTCAAAATTGTTACATTTTCTTGAAACAATGTGTAAGTGCTATGATGGTTAAGTTAGCAAATAATAAAGGTAAAGTTTCAACTTGGCAAACAGAAAAAGGTAAAGGAGCAACACTGTATCTAGAGGATCATTGGTTATCTTCTTGATCATGTGACCAACACACCATGTGATAAAGACTGCACATATCTAAACTTTGATCTCATTATTATATACAGTTAAAAGTTAGAACTGCATAAAGGACAGAAAAAAAGTACATTAACATTTTTCAGTATGAAAAACAAGTTATAATTTGAGGTGCTTTTACATTGTAATGTTAGCCAAATAAAAACAAATGTCATCATCATCTCACCTGAGTTACTGCGTGACCTGCGTGGACTTGAGCTACCAGATTGTCTAGAGCTCCCAACAAGTATGCCCTGTTTACTGGCTGCACTGCTGGGCCGACTGCCAGCCTTTGAATTATCAGCCTTCGGCTCTGGGGTGCAGGCTCCTGGTGGGTTGAAAATAATGATGATAAAAACATCCATTTAAGAAGATTAAAACAAAAGATTGATTCATCATGAACTTCCGCTTCATTAAATTATCTATCTCATTAAGTCAATGACATCTTGTAGAAAGTATAAAAACTCTAACTACTCAACAGGGTCTTATGTCTAGAGCCAATGGGTATTCAAAGACAGGGTCTTATGTCTTGAGCCAATGGGTATTCAAAGACAGGGTCTTATGTCTAGAGCCAATGGGTATTCAAAGACAGAGTCTTATGTCTAGAGCCAATGGGTATTCAAAGACAGGGTCTTATGTCTAGAGCCAATGGGTATTCAAAGACAGGGTC
>JAUUEB010241601.1:0-13412 GCA_032362205.1 Clione limacina | reverse complement strand
TTGTCTAAAAAGGATGTTTTTGGCCGTAATAGAGAGATTTTTCTTCAATCGGGACCAAAAAAAGTGGCCTTAACTGGTGGATGGCCTTAATAATGGCCTTAATAGAGGGAAAAAATAACAGAGCTTAAGATGGAAAAAGATCGGGGATTTTTTTTTGGCCGTAATAGAGGTGGACGTAATAGAGGGATTCTACTGTACCACCAAAGCCGATAAATAGGGTTTGACTACGGGTGATACAAATACCACCTTCAAGAAAGAGAGCAAAGACGGATAAAATGACAGAAAGTGATGATTATATTGTGACGGAAAGAAGGAATGAGAGATAAACAAACATGTGTATTGCATTTAGGACAACAAACAAAACAGAACATCAGAAATACATAGAACGTCACCAGAATTTGACACGCACACAAAAATGGTGAAAAACACAAACACTACAGTGAAATAAGCACATATACAACTGTGAAAAATCACAAATAGAATCGTGTAAAAAACACAAAAACAACCGTGAAAAAATACAAATAAAACGGTCACGAAAGTGAGCAAAATGTGGTGAAAATAAGAGTTAGTGAATACTGTGTTTGATTGAGAGAAGGATTGATATAGAGACATACATGTGTGGCGTCATGTGTGTGGCACTGAGAATAACAACATACGACACCAGAAAATACATAGAACCTCCGAAGAGTTTGTTTTTGTAGAACCAACTCATCCGGGAGGAATTCGAGCTGCAACAAGAGACGCCATCTTTGTGTCACGTGTTGGTGTTGGGTTGAGGCGGTCATGTTGACACTACCATATCAAAGTTTCAAACAATTAAAGCCAAGTTGAGGAAAATTATGTCTCACGTGCGTGTGAGCATTAATGTGTGTGTTCTATCGCACATTTAGGGAGAAACGCTGATAACGGACGAAATCTTTATTTCTACACCAACACTGTCTCTGATCAAGATTTCAACATCTGCAAGAACAAATATTATAAAAGAAAAATTGAAAATATCGCATTATTAAGACTTCTATGTATAAATAGTAACACATGTGTCAAAGTCATGTACTTGGTAATCTATATGCCTTTGCATTTGTGTTCGTTTTATGTTTGTATTCGTGTCTCGAACTTTCATGTAAAAGTTGACTTGCTTATGTACATAGTGACGGAACAACTATAAACTAGAGATTTCATTTACTTTTATATACAAGTTATGTTTCTTTTGTCAAATGTATATATGTTGCCCATATGTTGTTTAAACCAACCTTGGTTTCTCAATAAAACTTGAACTCTATATGCCAAGATATAAAATATATCAAAGAAAATCAGTGCCACTAACACATGAAATTTTCTTTGTACAGAATATAAAACTTCCTACACTCATTCACCGCACCTTTAGTGCAATCAGTGTATATTTACATTATATATTTCAATAGCTATATTCACTTCTTCGATTAAATGAACGATATTGATCTAGAACTAGAAATATGCCATTTTATCTGTACAAAGAATCAACTCTTTTACACATGAATAGCACCATTAGATCAAACAGGTGATATGACATTCTTAATTACAAAAAAGATATTCTCTGCTTTCACTAAGTGGACGATATTGATATTGTAGATCTGCATATTGAAATGTAACGGCACGGAGCTCCCCTAACAACCTTAAAACAGACAGCGGACTTCCTTTGAAAAACATAAAAATAATTTTTCGAGTTAAATCCACTGTGAAGTGGAAGGTCGATATGTTTAATGTTTGGAGGGAACATGTTGTAAGGAACATTAAATATAGGAACCGCCTAGAAGGCGCGTAACCAGGCAGAATTTTTATATAGAGGTGTGTCAAATCAATGACCGCAACGCAGCAGACAATTTGAAAATTAGTTAAAAATGAGTGCTAATTCATAGCATTTAGACTCAAATGGCAGGAAGGGTCATTCCCCAATACACCCCCCTGGATAAAGCGCCCGTCGGCAAGTAAGGTCAATATTAGGTGAATACTCCTGTTCTTTCAATCATTGTTAATACAATATTTACATATCTGGCATTTGTTGTATCTAGATATATTTATATTCAAATGCTTCCCTAAGGCAAATTGTTAAGAAGTCGGCCTTGTTTATTCCGTGTAAATAATATATGAGTCATGCACTTATTCGTTTTAGAATTTAAGCTTATATTTTTTTAAGGGACAGAGTAATGCAGCTGCTTTCAAAAGTTTAGTTTTTTCATTTCACACAATATTTTTAAGAATTATCTTGTTTGTGCTGTGAATCACACTTCCCACACCAAACCACACATTATAATTACTTCTCGTTAAAAGGACAGCATAAAAACCTACATGTTTTAATTAATGCGTCATTCATTAATCATGCGTAATTAATGCGACAGTCATCATGACCTACCATAATGCACTTTAACCAAGTTAGCTTTTTCCTGTTTTACAATTCCCCAACACAAAAATTTGATACATGTCTTCTCTCAGCTTCTCTACCCATCAACACTTTAACGTAACACCTGTCGTTTCTTGTCTTATATTTTCACATTTAGCTTGCTATAGCTACAGACTTTAACTGCTTAAAATGCTTTCCTTTGGAATTCTTGAATTCTTTACTTTTGGCATAACATTTATCTTCGGCCCCGACATCTGTTGTTAATTTACTGTCAAGGAATTACCACCAATGGTGTGAATGTTGCTGTGTCCACGTAGCTATCTTATCGTCTTATATATAATTATGTAGAACTCTCTTCTGCTGCTCTTCTATCTGTAATAAGTGGCGACTGTTTTATTTAAAACGTCTACCACTGAAGATAAGTGTAATGGATAGGAAACAAAGTTAAGTTTAAACAGAAGAAGATGGATAGGGATAAGAGCGGTGGTTCTGAACTGGGGGATGCCACGGTATTTCTAGGAGATTGCGAAATTGTTCTAATATCTATGAGCTCAGATGTCAGCTGGCATCATTTTACGTCATTAGTTTTTTGCAGAATTTTGACCTTGCTTTCCATCAACGTGCGTTAAAGGGGGCTCTTTTTTAAAATTAAATACTTGAGATATGTACATTATGTTAATTTGTAAAATGTTCTAACGTGATGTATGCTGTTTGTTGTTTGTTGTTGTGGTTCGCGGTTATGTTAATGGGGGTATAGGGGGTCGCCATACAAAAAGTGTAAGAACCACCATTGCACTTGAAGATGACGAAATAGATAAGATGAATTAATTCAAGGGCAAAACTTGTTGATGTTGTTTTGTAGATTAAACCAAATGAGAAACCAGTTTTACCAGTCCTCGGTAGGGCGACCAGTCCTCGGTATGGCGACCCAGCCATTTCAACCATTCATTCATTCATCACATCTGTCGTCCGTGTCGACATCAGGCTGATCATTACGCTTCGCTGAGTGAAAACAATTTACACGTAAGTGTTATTTTGTGTCGGTTCAGTATCAAATTCTCTGTTAAACGAAAGAAAGAAACAAGTGTCGTGAAAAAGACACCGGCTAGCCGATGTGGTCCCGCTGTGGCCAGTGTCACGATACGTATAAACATTTTAGAAGCTGGTCGCTTGACATCCAAAATCTGACCCTCCTTGACCGCTTGTCTTCGGGGTCAAATGGGGCCGCTCGGGGTCCTCTAATCGTCGTCACATTTGTGTTGTTAGTTCTAGCAGTTAAAAACTGTACACATTACACATCTTATATTACATCACCCCGCTGTTGTTGACAATCAGAAGTGACGTAAATGATCATCGGAGGCGATAACAGAAAGATTAGGTTGGAAAGGGGAAGAGCTAAGCGATCTGTTTTTCGGTTTTTATTGAACCATGCAGTGCTGCACTTTATCTAGTATCTATTATCTGGGTTGTTGTATGTGAAGCAGCGCGTGGGAATCTTTAAAGCGCCTAAACAAATCTCAGTACACTTGACGAGGTGGTTGCTTAGATCAGGGCGTTACGACCCCCCCTCCCGTCTTTATTTTTTCTTTCATACACTGCTTGCGCAATAAAATTGTAAAACAAATCAATTGCTTAAAGAATCGCAATGATAAGGAATGCAAACCAAGATGACGAATTGAAACCGGCATCTTCGAATTATCTCAACAACTGTTATTTTACATTGCTCTCAAATATCCTCTCAATTAAAACAAGATTATATTACTTCCCCTAACTCGTCTCCCTAGTTATTTGCGCTAGATTAGCCGCTAGATTCAGCCTGTCCCTCAATCTTATGCACGACTGGAGGATGGAGATTTATGTGAAGAAATGTTAGACTTTAAATAGAGCGAGAAGATTCTTTTCAAAGACTCAAAGTCTTAGTATTTGTGTACATAACTATGTCAGCGGGACAACCTTAAACACTTGAAACGTGAAAAAAAACTCTCGTGGGTGAAAGTGATTTTAAAGCCTTTATATAATCAACCTTTTATAAATGTTTTGAGTGTTGTTATTTTGCATGTTATAATATTTGTAAGAGTAAAAGTGTCGTATCGTCAAATATATTTTAAACAAATTATATTAGCCCCAAGGATGCGGCTACGGTTCTGAAAAATAAATAAAAGACACAGAAATATTCCAATCTTCACACATTCACACTAATGTAGAATTCATTGAACCATGAAAGTATGAATGAATCACTCCATCTCACAAACAAGTTTAATAATCTATGGACCTGAATGAGCCAGATGGCGGTTGCTATAATTGCTATTTCAGCGTGTATTCATAAAAACAAACTTAAAAAAATACTAATGATATCTCTTTCACATTTGTTCCTATCTAATAACAAAATGCACGTGTCAGTTTGCTAGTACAATAGTGTGTTGTCCATACTAATACCGCTGTTATGTGCAAGTGTGTTACGCATGATATTGCAGCTGGCTTTTACGCTTGAGGTGACACAGGGACATGTTTGAAAAGGTCACAAATAA
This sequence comes from Clione limacina, assembly GCA_032362205.1. Classification (NCBI taxonomy): domain Eukaryota; kingdom Metazoa; phylum Mollusca; class Gastropoda; order Pteropoda; family Clionidae; genus Clione; species Clione limacina. The sequence goes on along the minus strand of JAUUEB010241601.1, from coordinate 8,507 downwards.
GAAAAGGAAGGAAGATAATATATGCGTAAAAGGACCTGTTTTAAGTACCAACAGGTTTTAGTTTGTTTGAGATCGGGTGTATATATATAGGAGGTTTAGTGGTATGTTATTATAAGGTTATGTGAGGTTGGGGGTACCAGTAGGGATTGTAATACAGTAACAGGCGAGCGAGTCAGGCGTAGCAAAGAAATGCGAGGCTCTTACGGCTGGCTTATGTTGTAGACGTGAAAGGAGCTGTAAGGTCAGGCCCCCTTTCTCTCTACGTTCTCTCAGTTCATTTATTCCTATCTTTTTCCTCGACTTAACTGGTGCTACTGCTAGATAGATACTGCTACTGTTTCTGTCGACAGTCTTGTCCTCAACTTAGGTTCACTTCTTTCTTATTTCATCACTTCCTTAAGGCTTACGTCTGTCCTGTTTAATATCTTGTAGATAATCTACTATCTAGCCTACTTTCTGTGTCGCTGATTGAAAAAAAACATACCTGGACGTCGATCGATCACTCTCGGCGAGCTACAACAACTTAAAGATTGTTCGCTTTGCCGGCTTAAATTAAACTGGAGACATTCGTTTTCACAATTGGATTTGTGTGTGTGATTCAATATATTACTTGATTGGAACTTGGATTACTCGAGTATCTACCTACATACCTACATACCTAGCGGTGAGATTTGTTTGTTAGATCGAGGAGTTTAGATTTGTTGACAAGCCAACAAGATTGTGTCAAGTTCACATACCTTCCGAGTGTTATCTTTTCCAGACGCAAGGTAAGACTCCGCTTAATCTAGCACATTAAATGTTTGAGATTTTATAACAGCAATTAAATCCACATACCGGTATTTGTGTACTTTTGTGCTTCTTTTTGACAGCTTCACAGTATTAGTTTTCAATCTTTGATACGTTTAACTTTTTGTGCCAGTCCTAAAGTTATTGAATCAAGAAAGTTTGTAAGATTTTTATGTGGGCTATTTTAACAGACGTTCCCTGGTGGTTGTCAGTGTAAATATTTAGTACATATTGACATAGATATCCATAGATGATCCGTTGTTAAGAGGGTGCTTATGTCTTAAGAGTGCTTCGTTGTCTACGGGGTCTATAAACCTGAAATGCAATATATCAGAGGTATTTATAAAGGTTCGAATCAGGTTTTATGACGTGGATGGGATTTAGTGTGCTAACACATGCGTATGTCGTGTTTTGATAATGTCGTAAATAACGGTATGTTAGATTTAGATGTGTACGTTGGTTACCGTGTGTAAAACCAACATATTGTCTAAATAATAAGCCTTTTTGAACTTTCATGTTTTGCATTATACATTATTGTATAGCACCCACACGGTGCAATGCTACAACAGAAAAAAAGTAAGACAGTTAAAAACGTCAAAATGTATTTCGACCATGCTAATCAATCCTTAGCAAGTTTGATTGTTTGAACTAGAATTATTTCTTCACACTTAAATTTGATCAAGTTGTGTGTGAATTTGAAATGTTCAAATAAGACAGAAGAGTCCATCGTAGAACTATTACATAATCATATTAAACCTTGCATTATTTACTTGAAGGTAAATAATCAATTTTATATTAATCGCGTGTCTTTGCACAATGAAGTAAAATGTGGACAAATAAGTCGCGTTACAATGTATTATCAAGGTAAAAAAACGATTAGCTGTTCTTCTAAGTTCATTCAATACCAATCTAGAACATTCTATGACTGTAATGAAGACATTATCTCTCTAATGTTATTTATTACAAGAAAATCACCTTGTATGTTTGACCCATGGAAATGTTGATATCTAGAGATCTGTGGTTTGACCTCAGGTCGGTCATTGAACTCAAATATTTATCATACAACCAACATGAGTCATGACTTACTTACGTATACTACTATTACTAATCTTTCAACACTTGCTATATCAATTAATGTATTAGAATATATTGTTTCAGTTAAACCGATTAACTCAGAGAGATAGCATCAGGCGCGTAGTCAGAATTTTAAAAGGAGGGGGAACCTTGGATATTATCCAATCAATTAACTTTTTGAGATAAGTTAAACATTTTGCAAATTTAGAGCAGTTTGGATCTCTAATGGGAGGGGGGGATTTCCTCATGTCCTTATGGCTTCGCGCCTGGAGAGCATGATTGATTCGTAAATACTTAAACTTTAGAAACTCCTTCCTTGGGACATACAGTGTTTAAGGGACCCTTCCCTGGTTTATGAGAATATAAAATACCAATTAGATATCTAAACAGTTTTACTCTCCCGGTCTTTCACCTCCTTTCACTCAGTCTAGGGACTATTAATCAGTCGAGTTAAAAAAGGGGACAAAAATAATACAAAAAAGTCAATCTACAGAGAGTCTGCTCATTTTTTTGTAAACATGACATACGCTATCAGGGTATCACGTCTGTCATCACGCTATCAAAAACATGATGTGATGTGATGTGGTGTGATGTGATGTGAACCTAAGGGTAAACAACCTGTCAACGGAACACTGAGAGAAACGAGAGAAGAAATTTCAGGAAAACACATTAGGGCCAAAAAGTCGACAGAAGGCATCCCCGAGTGGCATTCTTTATATGTATTTATTTTGACATTCATTATCTTAAAGAAATATGTGTCGACACCGTACGTGTAGGAATTTAGATTACGGGGGTCAAGGTTTGTGACGTATTTGTTTGTCCACCAACCCTTCATAGTCATGATTAATTTGTTCTTCTATCAACTAACCATAAAAAGGTTCCACATGCCGCAAATTAAAAAAAAAATTATATATTTTCCCAATTAAGACACTTTGATGAACAAGTAAACCGACATTAAAGTAAATTCGATGAAAACTTGAGCTGTTATGCCTTTTATAGACCTGATATTTGAAAACAAGCTTTTGAGACAATGGTCTTCAAACGTTTGTGAACGACATGTTTTTAGAAGAACTGATGTCTCACAAAAAATGCGATTTAAACATAAAAAAGTTCAATCTGGGTCATAATATGTATCAATCATGAAGTAAAATGGCTGACGAATCGAGCAACATTTGTTTTCGATATGACCCCCCCCCCCCTAATCTCCTTTACAAGGCAATATCTTGAATTTAGAAGTGCGACAAGTAGAACTTTCATCTGGGGGCGTCACATATTGTAATGTTTGATAACATGTGTGTATGCGTGGTGTATGTCATTATTACATGTGTGTATGTGTCTGTCTGGTGTATGTCATTATTACATATGTTTATGTGTGTTGTATATCGTTATGAACACATGTCAATGTATTCAAATTGATCTTGGTGCTTGTGCACCTACAATATTCATGCACACCTACTACCTGTATGTGTGTGTGTGGATTCAATATTAATTCGATTATTCATAATTTCTTTTTGCCGAACTTATGTTTTCACCTGAGATTTAGAGCGTGTTAATGGCTGGCCGATCACTCGGAGTCGTCCGGAAATAAGATGATATGATATATCCTTGTATATCCGACCATCTCCGAGTGTACATTATATACTATCAATAAAGCCCATTTCCTGTCAGTCGGAAAGCCAGCACAATGTACTCAGGCTTGTCTCACGTAAGCAACCTTATCTAACGAGTAGGTAAATCGACTAGGTGTAATCATGAGTTGAAAAGACGAGGATATGTCGAGTGGTTTATGTGTTCTACGGTGCCGATTGTTGTGTATCATGTGATTCCATGTAGCAAGGGATGACATCATCACGTCTGCTCCTGTCACATGTGTTTCTTCTCACCCCTTTCTAACTTCTGCATCCAATTGTTCAAGCTCTATTGAGCAACATCATTAATCACAGCGAACATTCCTGTCTTTTCTTTGGCATCCTTTCTTGTTATATTATGTGTGTGTATAAATGTATTTGTTTCACTGCTTGTCTGTGTAGTTCTATTTTTATGTTAATATCTGTTTCTCTCTTTTCCAATGATTTAAATACACAGATAGATGAGAAGTAATGATAGCAGTTTTGCAACCTCACGTTCACTTTATCAACCTTCAGACATTGATATCCGGTGTTGATTATAGAAATAAACGAGTTTTATCCTTAAAAAATGAAACGGGAAATGGAATGAATGAGATTAATGTTAATAGAAATCGCTATTTCCCATCATTCTTGTTTTCCTAAACAACTGGAATTGATGGGCAATTATTTACATACGGTATTATTATATCAAAAACATCTCCGCGACTGCATTTGTGAGTATTTAAATTACACAAATGTCAATTTGTTTAAATTAAAATATAAATGCAAATTGAAAGTCGAGCTTTTTTGTGAGTTGCAGAGTAAAGTTCTGATATGTGAGAAAAAAGATCAATGATTGTATTTGAGAAAAAAGACATATGGTGTAAGGAGAATAGGAGGAGGGAATTGACTCAAGTATTGTATGATAACACGCTTCATGTCAAATTTTCATTAAATTTTGATTTTACCTTTTTACTTTTTTATAGCCATATTTTACTGAAAACAAATCATCATCTTTTTTAACTTGGTGCCTTGAGCTGATCCCGGGAGATGTAGGAAAGGATTGAAAGTAACAGAAGGCTATTCGTATCTTATTTCATTGTGTGTACATATACTTCAATCAATGATTGTATTTGAGAAAAAAGACATATGGTGTAAGGAGAATAGGAGAAGGGAATTGACTCAATTATTGTATGATAACACGCTTCATGTCAAATTTTCATTAAATTTTGATTTTACTCTTTCGATTTTTTATAGTCATATTTTACTGAAAACAAATCATCATATATTTTAGTTACCTGTATATATGGATAAAATTGGTAATCTGATAAGTGTCTTTGATAGAAGATCGTATGCAAAAATAGCCTATCAAATCTAAGCCGTTTGGGGAAAAAGTGCAAAAAACCTTGGTTCGTTTTCTGCTGGAATATGCTCTATGTTATCATGACATTCTGCAGAAGGCAAACAATGTATGATATAAAGTCATGTCACGTGTCTATACCCTTTGACGTCATTTTTTACGGACATGACGAGCTGATTGTGGAGTTGTGAGCGTGAGATTGTTTACCTGCAAAATAATATTCTTCACGCCCGTGTGTTTATGTTTGTTGAATGCCTATTGTTCCATGTTTGTTTAGATCATTTGTTTTCATGTGCTCCCCTTTACACATCATCGTGTTAGATGTGTAGTGTGTCTTTCTGCGTATGTTCATATTATGTAGTTTCGGTCACATGACCTGCGTTTGAATGTTATCTTTCGAAACTTGAATGCTCGATCTTCATATTAACATCTTATCATTTATAAAAGTCATCAATCCAGCATTCCATCTTAATATATAGACAGTCATATTTGAATTTTTGTATCGCCATAATTTGTTTGATATATTTTTTAAATGTTAATGTTTTCTAAACTCTTTATACAGTCACGTGACACGTCTTAACATGCTCCATTTATCAAACTCTTCGCTGAACTTAAATGACACGTTTATCTTTTTGTCTAAATCAATTCGTTGGTTTGTCTGTTTTGTCAATCAATGATTGGGCGTTGTTCATTTAAGATTGAACAAATCATATAGACGAGATATTGTGTGTGGCCCCCAGCAGATGTCGCTGTTTGCTGAGCTGGTAACAAAAGCCTATAAGATCACATCATTGAGTTGATCTGAGAGTTAACTTGGTGCCTTGAGCTGATCCCGGGAGATGTAGGAAAGGATTGAAAGTAACAGAAGGCTAATCGTATCTTATTTCATTGTGTGTACATATACTTCAATCATTGATTGTATTTGAGAAAAAAGACATATGGTGTAAGAAGAATAGGAGGAGGGAATTGGCTCAAGCTAATAATATGACAGAAATATGGACCTATTGTATTCCCTCTTCCTTTATCTCTCGCTCACCAACCCATAGATAATAGCACCAACCTACTCTTTCTCATTTTCTTTAACTTTCCACCCTAGTTGTTTTGTATGTTGGTTTTTAGCTTACTCATTTTGCTGCTGTTTTTGTATGTCTGTGTTCATGTGTGTCTGTCTGTTTTTCTCTCTCTCTCTCTCTCTCTCTCTGTGTTTTCCCTTCCCCTATCTAAAAATATATATTTAATTTGTTTTTCTGTCCTGTTCTTTGTGATTTCTTCCCCACCACTCCCCCTCTAACGTTTCCTTTGTATATCAATCCCACTCGAACAAAATAACGAACGTATAATTTATCAAAAGAGAGATAATATTTCAAATATTTTCACAACACCCCACGTAACTCACCCATATGACAGATTTAATCTGGAAATAGCATCACCCGCGACCCTTTATCTGGTCAATCCGCCTGATAGTCTCAGCAGCCTAAAAGCCATTTGCCAAATTGGTTCTCATTAATGATTCACAACCAACCTTTATACAAAGACCTCTTTTCTGTCTATCCTCATTAGACCCCAAGGTTTGTCAGGACCGGATCACAATGGCCGCTACTAGCGACTTAATTAATTTAAAACGCCGACATCATCGTAAGTGTTATGTAATAAGTGTTTGGGGACAACTAATAGACGAGATAACCCCACACATCGAAGCCACGGGGCGGGGGCTGGGGGGATAACCCCACAAATCGAAGCCACGGGGGAGGGGGCTGGGAGGAGGTATGTATAAACACATTAATTCGGATATGTTGTGATGCCAGTCTGTTTCGTTTGTTTGCTTGTATTCTCATTGCAATGAAAACACCTTATTAAAAAATGTAGACACATAATATCAGATAGCCGACCAGGCTGATGAAAAGTGTTTATTAAATTTTCTTTGTTACACAATTATGCCGGGGGGGACGGGGGGGGGGGAGGGGGGTCTAGTCAAATGATTACATGCTTATGGTATTGATATTCAATCTCATTTTCTGAAGAGATAAATGAATGATTTTTAGACTGATGGGATGTACACTTTTTCCTTTATCGTAGTTTGCTCGCTATTCTGTTCATCGCTACTGGAAATGAGCTGGGGCAAAAACAATCACAACAGCTTGGTTGCCATGACGACAACAAATTCATATTTTTCGTCACTCCTTATCAATTCTTATCTTAAACTCGTTGATACACTCTTCACAATATGCTGGTGTTGACGTTTTTATTGTACATTGTTTTTGTACATGATAATAATCTAATTGATCAAATGTCAAATTATATGTAAACGTAATGGATTAAGTGGAGATACGGGAAGATTATATAAGTGTATGTGTTTTATGTACATGTTTTGTATGTACATGTTATGTATGTACAAGTTATGTATGTACAGGTTCTGTATGTACATGTTCGGGTATAAGTTCACTGTTTTCCAATACGTATGTCGTACTAATGAATCTGCTACTTGATATCTATTCCTGTAGATAATTTAACTATTATAGCATCATCTCATTCACAAATTACGTACATCCTCATGTAGTTTTCTAAACTTCTAAGTGAATTGTGAACACGGGCGAGATTACTGCAATATATTGTTAGGTGTTGTGTATTAATCATTGTCACCATATGTGACTTAAGTTTTTCAAGATAATATTTTATACATATTACATTTTGCTTTTATATTGTCTCTGACTGTGTGTCTGTTTGCGCATGCGTGCATGATTGTTAAGTGCATCCTTGTCCAAAAAGGCCGGAAATATGACATTATGACATTTACACTAACAACCAAACAGGAGCGTCAATTGTCGTTCTATGTGACTCTAGCGTGTCCAATTATAGGCCTACTTGTAACCTCTTCGTGCGGGCAAATTCAACCCGCTGTTTCAACCCCACAGCTAGCGATTCATCCCGCACTTGAGGACTTGTATTGAAGTTGAGTATTTGATTGTGCGCGCGAGGACTCACCATTGTTATCTTCACTTCCCCTTGTTATCGGCAACTGATCGTTAGTCGCGCTCGTTAGTAAAACCTGGATCATCCGTGTTTTGTGTATCATTGTGTTTTTACAAGGGACTTTGATTTGCCGGTTTAGACATACGTTTTGTGTTTGGTGTAGGACGTTGTGATTGTGATATTTCCAATTTGGCGACAGTAATGAGTTTATTTTTTTGTGAATTATGTCCAGTTTTTTTGCAAATTATTATGAAATACGTGTCAGCAACCATATGTTACTGAGCAGCTTGTTTATCAATTCCATCTCCGCTGTTTAGTTTTATAACTTTTTTTTAATTGTTGTTTCAATTTTAGGAAGTGATTTTCTACAACCTGTTATTTGATTGATATATAAAAGCCAGGGCTAGATTAAGGGTAAGCTTTTCCTAATGCCTTTGTCATATTTAATCCGAAGCTGTACTTGGTTTTTCTCCATCTTCGAGTGAGCTTAAGATGCATTCACAGTTTAGTTCAACCAACATTTTTCCGCGATATTAAAATGAAGTTTAACTATGGGTTATCATCATTGTCATCTATAAATTCTTCTGTTTCATCTGCTATCTATAATATTCTCTCCCTCTCTCTCTCGTTATATCTCTCTCTCTTTCTCTCTTTCTCTCTCTCTCTCTCTCTCTCTCTCTCTCTCTCTCTCTCTCTCTCTCTCTCTCTCT
>JAUUEB010241490.1:0-13412 GCA_032362205.1 Clione limacina | reverse complement strand
CGGTCAACGAGACAAGGGGCAGACAAATTAAATTCCCATTAGCCACGGGTTACTCCACGAAACCCGTGTTCACACCAGGGCCACGCTGAGGCTGGGAATGCGGAGCCTGGGGCTGGCGGCCCCAGGCTCCACTCCTGGTGAATGACTTCTGTCGATGTTATCCAGTAGCACGTATGTGCTTTTAGAAGCCAATGTGGACTTTGAATTGAAAATCCTCGTTATTTAGTCTTGAGATGAGAAAACAGCCTGGGATCATCATTACATTTATCGGTTTTGGAGGAGAAAAATAAACAAATAGGTATCCAAAGACAACTACATGTTTACCATCTCCATATAATAGTGTGTCTTTCGTGAGACAGTTGATTGAACTAGACTTTGCTGTCACTTTAACATTTATGCTTTATGATAAATGTTACCAAGTGCACAATTTCCCCTTTATTTCTTAATTTGTCTACTGATTTCAGAAATAAGCATCGATGATATGTTTTATGGTTTGTTGATACAATTTTAAAAATACCCTGGAATTTCATGATAACGATGAAGGAAAAGAAAGTATAAAAACAGCTCATAGTCATACTTAACCAATGACCAGGGTGGCCTTTTGGTTAACACATAATGGAGCTGGTACATGCCATCTTAGTAATACTGAATAAATATGTATCGGGCCATAGTACACCGTTTCAAACTAAACATTGTTTTTAATGCCTTAAACATTTAGTATCCTGAAATTTAAAAAAAATTGTTCAAGGGGAAATAAATTAAAATTCAATAATTGATACAAAACAGAGAAAAACTGGTATCTTCTTACATATTTCCAATAACTATGTCCATGTCAGAAACAAAACATCGCTTAAGACCTCCCCCGCCCCCTAAAAAAATACAGAAATAAGAAAAAAAAAAAAAACACAATATCTGCATTCAAATACTTCGTGTATGCGTTTTTCACAAATTGTATCGTTAAGTTGTCAACATCATCTGGAAGGACAGGGGAATCCCATAATCTTAAAACAAAAAATAATAAAATGCATGGTTTGGCCAGCTGTTTTGTGCAGCAGTGAAGCATGGACACTACAAAAAGAAGATGAAAACAAAATCCAGGCAGCAGAAATGTGATTCTACAGAAGACTGCTGCGAGTAAAATGGACTGACAGGAGAACTATTGAAAGTGTCATAGAAGAACTGGGTGTACAACGGCAAATGCTAAATCAAGTAAAAAAAGCTCATGTAGATGGGGCATGCAATCAAAAATGACAAAACAAACATGATGTTAACAGTACTTCGAGGCATGTTGGAGTCAATAAGGAGGAAAGGAAGACCTCCCACATCCTTGATAGAGAATGCAAAGAAAGCAACCGGCCTTCCACTTCACGAGATGATCAAAGTAGAGACCGAGACAGATGGCGATCAATTGTGGCAACGAGTAGGGCTCCAATGGACGATCCCGGTCATTTCTTGGCCTTCATTGTGACTTCGTGATTAACTCTTTTTGTATCGATGTGTTTCAAAGTAGATACAGTATTGATAGAAACAAACATACTCTTGGTTTTCTCATAAATGTGAATGAAATTTCTCACCAAATCAGGGAATAAATTGGATGTAGTCGTCGCCTATGACATTATCGTAAGAGAGATGTTGACTAATCAAAAAAATGTATTCCCTCAAGCTACCTCAGCCATCTTATGAGACCTTCGTAGTAACAGGAGCTACCTAGGCCTAAGATTAAACAACGAGTTAAAACAAATCAAGGGGCAAGAGGCAGTTGAAAATGTTTATGAGATAACGCTGTAATAGGCGGAGATAGTCAGACTCCGGAAGGGCTCTCTCGACTACTCACGACGACGTCTCAACAACCAAAACATTCCCCAAGAGAATAGATAATACTGACCGGCAGACTATGTACTTCTCCAAGTGGTCAAATAATTGTCACCATACATGTGCATCTTCATTCTTGTCCATGGTACTGATCGTTGTATGTAACTTAAAATCGTTCTTTCTTTATGTCTGTTTTTTTGGTCTATAAGTAAATGCACGCCGTTGGAATGCGTTATTTGCTCCATAGGACGTTAATATTTACAATTTGTTTAATTATCTAGTGTCACATACTTTTTGGAATGTTGATAAACTTTCCATCTTTGGGGATATAATTTTAATGGATTTACCTTTTTAAAGTTATAAACTTAGAAATGTTTTGTGGGACTGTTTTTACTTCATTTAATTTTATATTCTAACAGCTCAACCTTGATGGTTAATATATTTCACATACAATTATTCGTTTATCTATAAATAAACACCTTTGACCTCAACCAGTCTATTCTTTATCGCTAATTTTAATATAATATTCGAAATATAATAGTTTACATGTTAACCACATACAACTCCATTACACTGCTTACTATGAACAAAAACATCAAAAGCTAACTATATCCAAGCAAAAAATAAATCAAGCTAATTCCAAAATACTGTGTGTGTTTGGTGATATCTCTACAGTAACAGTGTGTTATCAAAGTTGAATGAAATACACCAGCTGCAACTCATTACACAAATTAACTCTGAAAAGACAAATGTCAGAAGACAAAAATATCATAGATAAGACCAGTTACTGACGAACATGATATACAAAAGTGGCAGCAATTTTCCTTTAAGTTGATTAAATAGATCCGTTGACTGTTTCGTTTCATGTAACTAATTTTAGTTACTCCATAATATAATAAGCATTTTTCGTTTAATTATTGTCGAGAGTATTGCGTTTTTTGTTTATTGTAAAATGTCGTGTTTCTTACTGTTGAAGTATATCATGTTTGACTCTGAAAATAAGTAGCATACCATATTAGTTTTTTGCGCATGCAATTTGTATAGCTTTTAAGTAAACGAATGCAAAGATATCTTTAGGTCTCTTCAGTTTGTGTTTTCTGTATAACCTGTAATCTGCAAGGCTGCTTGCATGTGAGCTTGTCTAACTGATTTGTACTGTTTATCTAGGAAGAAGTATTTCGATATTACAAGAACTAACCCTAGCCGCCATAGATGTAATTATAATACGTCTATGTTAGCCGCCCTTCAATCAGTGTAGTTGTGTAATAGAAGATGCAGAAACGCCATTGGGTTTCATTAGTTTATACATTTTTGTGTGCCTCTATCGACCAACCCTTTCACCTGCTGTCGATTATCTCCAACGGCTAATCGATTCTGTCACTTTAACGACTCATATCACAAATAATTATTCCTTAAGAAACATGAGAGTGTCTAAGCAGAATACTTATCACACCAAATTCCCAGACTAAAAGAAATAGTTGGCATACTTATATAAATAGTAGACTTGTTACATGAGACGGAAAAGAAACATTATATCACAAGTAAGCATAATTGATGTGTTGTTGATAAACAAAGATTTGAATGAAGAATTCAGTTTGATAGAGAGATCCAAACGTTACAGTGTTACAATATTGCAGACAGACATTTCATAATTACATTGATAAATATGCTTAGATTATACATACAGTTTATAATCATGGGGACATTTCCTGTGGTAAATGTGGTCTAGACTTTAAATACATTTCTTGTATTTGGAATCTAAATAAAACGCACGCTATACATATTTTATAAGGTAATATTTTGCGAAGATACTATCAATAATGTATAATTTCTAGTCAACTGGTTATAAAGTCTTGTTGTAGTGGACGCAAATAATTTCTATAAATATTCAAAACCTTAATTCACAAAACTAACATTACATAAGCAATTATTGCCTTGATAAATACGTCATCGTCCATCATCCATCGAGTATGTTTGAGCTTTTAATGACGTACATTGTTCGTTGAAGTTCGAATGACAACATTAATGTTCCAATTTACTCTCTTAGATAAATAATTAATTGAGATTGTTGCGCAATGTTCCTACAGCGACGACATATCTACCTTGGCTCTTGATGTTATGTTGGTTGTTTGTTTGTTTATATCCATAAAAACATGCTATTGTTGATGACCATTGTGCTTTGAAGTCTCATACATAATTTCTTTATTTATTTTTGATTGAAAGCTTAAGTGTTCTTGTCTGTATAACTGGCTTTTTAATAGATAAACGATATATTGTTTTATTATAGAAAGCTGCAATTATTCATTCATCAAGGACACTAAAGAGTTATAGACCCATATTTAAACGTGGAGTCTCTCCAGGTGGGTGAATTATAAAATACATGAGCGCATCTCAGTTGTGTACAGTCACATCAGGGCTTATTGTGTTTTTCTTTTATCTTTCAAAAAAATGTAGATTAATGTTATATATTAACATATCATGGTTTTCTTGTATAAGAACTAATATGAACGAAACTAGAGAGCATGACCTAATTTCATCTATCCATAACATCGCTCTGATGATGGAGGGATACTCGAGTTGATTTCTCGAAACTGAAGCCATCCCACTCAGTGATGTCGTCTTTCCATTTCCTTCTTGGTCTTTCCTGTTTGTTTTTCTGCACTAATTTCCATGCCATAGGCGGAACAGCTTTCGTCTAGCCTTCTGATGAGCTCTGCTAGTTCATTTTCAATGTCATGTGCGAAGAGGACATTGCTGATGGGTCTGCCACCGACGCTTACAGTTGATTCATGATCTTCTCAAGCATATGTCATGATTATTTCTAAGAAATAATTGAATAAGGGGGGGGGTGACAGCAAGCATCCTTGTCTGACCCCGACTACAGTGCGGAACAACTCTCCTCTGTTACCATCAAGGTAAACTGCACTTGACGCTCTGCTGTAGAGGTCTTCTATTATTGCAATTATGATGGTACTTATATTATATTTTCTTATGGCGGCCCATAGTGCTTGAGGCGAGACACGATTTAATGTTTTCTTGAAGTATATGACCACATGGTTAAACTTTTGCTGATGTTGAAGATATGATTAACATATATTTCTGAAATTAAATATATGATCAGTGGTACTCCGACCTTTCATGAAGCCAGCTTGTTCTGCAGCAATAATTGTGTTTGCCTGGGGCTTTATTTTGGATGACTCTAAGTAGAACCTTGCTTGGGTGGGTTTTTAGACTGAGGGTCCTATAATTGTTACATATCTTCAAATATGCTTGTTTTGGTAGCGTAATGACGAAGGATTGATCCTTGATGTTGGCCATTTTCTTGTTTTCCTTACTTTATTGCAAAAATGCCATATTGCAGTAAACATAGTTTCCCCTCCGCTCCGGGTCTCCTACTGGTAAATATTAAAGAGAGCATAACACTTAATTAAAACCAATACTCTTCAGCTATTCTTTATTTAAAGATAAATTGTCATCATTCACTACAGAATAAACCAGTTTACAGCGTCCTTAGCACTTAGTCAAATGAGTATTGTTCTTGCTTTCGTAACATCTAAATGGTGTTGATAAAAATATGACGCACGTTTGCAACCATACGTAAAGAAAATAAACACTGTGACGGAAACCATACAGCAACAATCAACAAAGATTATAAACCTTTAAGGAAATGAATAATTGCGATAAATAAAAACATATAGGTAACTGTTATGCTTTATAAAATAGGGAAATTCTCTTGTTATAATTTGATTTGCAGCCTACATCTACTCATTAAGTCCAAGGCTTAGTTTTATCTGACTTATGACATTATATTTACAAGTGCCGCCAAGAGATTTCTATGTCTGTGTGATGCACAGAAGTGGAAAGTGGCATTGTCAGACACCATAAACTATACTAACTTATAAGACATCATTAATTCTAATCAGGAATTTTACTAACTCATAAGAAAACTTTAACTCAATTTCATTCACTCACCACCATGCTTAGTGAATTTAAATCAATGTAGGCTTAAGTAGATGTTTGAAATAAACAAACAACCTGTATCATGTTCCCATTCAACAAGTCGGAAACATAGAATAAAGTGACCCAGTAAAAGACATTTTATCTACAACCCTGTGAAATTAAGAAAAGGTCACGATGTCAAGAACTCATTGAAAAACAAACCATTGCAGGTCATGAACTAGTTTCATAGTGGAACACTTAAACTTCTCTGGTGTCATATTAAAAACCTCCTTAACATTTTTATCAAGTCAAGGATGATGGAAAATTTGTGTCATTTTACCCAAGTGGTTCCTAATGTGTATTAACTTACACGTGAGTTACACGAATAATGATTACCTGCTTGCAGCTGTTTGTTAGAAAAATGTCAAACTTTGTTCTTGAGTTATAAAGGGTTAACAATTTCAGAAAAGTTTAAAAAAAGTATCAGCCTAAAACTTCATGATGCAGAACGTACGGTGCTTTTTTCTTCTGTACTTAATAAGTAAAAGCAAATTGTGAATATGATACCACAATTTGAAAAAGATAAAAAACAGACAAAAACGTGGATATATATAACAACATTGTCAATTACAATTATAATTATAATTAAAGTGCTCAAAGAAATATTAAATGACAATAAATAGACAAAGCGCTGCATCAAATTGAGTCATAAAAAAACTTTTTTTCAAAACTGTGAGCGTAATCGTATTCATAAATCATCAACATATTTCACACTTTAAAGATATAACACTCAGTATATATTTTTTGTCCAAATCATTGTGCTTCTATTGCAAACGCTGTTTTTAAACATTTGGTACAATAGAAATACTAGAAATCTCGACCGCTTGATCCGTTGCCTCAATTTTTTGTAAACCAACATTCTTGGTCAATAAAGTTGAAATTTAATCAATTTCGTTTTAATCAAATGTTGTAATGCTTCTTGTGTAGTTGCAAAGAAATATAACGTAGTTTTAACCCAATTTTTAAAACTGTAAACCTACACGATTAATGAGCATCATTGCTTATCTAATGGCGTTGTCAAAACAAGAACTTATATCAAGACATTATAATTAAAAATGCGATTTTTTATTTGGCTGTCTTCATTCACAATATGTTTATAATAGATACATTATGTAATGATATATTATAGCCTGGCTACGTTTTAATTAATTTCAATGAATCGTTAATAATAAAAAAGGGGAACAACCTTGACCCAACCACAAATTTAAAAAAATAGCACTGTGTCGTGATTCTTATTTGGGATTTATTTGCATCTCATAATGTCTGCTTGACTCTTTTATCGATAATCAAGATAGTAATTTATAAAAAGTATTATTAACACAATTTGATTTGTTAAAGCGTGAAGGATGTCACTTTTTAGATCTTGTGTTTTCATTATCAAAATGTACACAATTATGTTCGCTTAAATTTTGTCAGATCAAATTTCGCTATGTAATTTTCATTTTCTAAATTCGACTACAAGCGGTTTCTTTGTTGCCTTTAATGGAAGTTGTCACTTTACGGTTTTAACATATCTTTTCAAACAAAAACCTTTAGATTCATATCAGTTCTAAATAATATTCAACGTAACGCCTTTCAAACTGTTAAAAAAAGGCTTTGCTAACGATATAGATGAAGTGTTGATACAACATAGAAAACGTAATTTTACTGTCAAGCAAGCATATCAAGCAACATGGGCACAGCTTTTCTTGTAAATAATTGTGATTATATTTTGAAGTCATGAGCTCTTTCTGATGAGAAGATAAGCCTGTTTGGCAGACTGCCGGTGTAGACTTCCACCTTTACCCAACACACGTGTCGTATTATTTGTGACCACAACGTTTATTTAATAAATTAACAAAGAACATATAAGAACGTAAGTGTGACAATTACACCATCAAGTAACAAATATACAAACTCAATAACACTAATATATTATATGTATCTTACAACTGCCTGTTTAAGGGTGGACTCCGTATACGTTTTTTAATTTACAACTTTACAAAAAAAACACGAATGCAAATCTTATATGTTTAATATGTTACAGCTATAATCATCGCGATTAATTATTTTCTCATAAAATGTAGGTAAAACAAACGACAAACTTTATAAAGAAATCTACGGTATTTGAATACGTTTGCAGAAATTGGTCATCTAATTTATAATCAGTTCTAAGTAGAGTTATATAATAAGGGCATCTGAAAATCAATTTTATGTGATGTCGGTGGAATTCCTTTTTGATTATATCTATCTGTATATGTAGAAGATCAAATGAGGAAACAATGTTATAAAAACATATCGCTGGTATCATAAATATGTTGCTTAAATGTTTGCCAGAGAGATACTTCGTCTTAATTTAAAAGATTAATGTAAATTTGCATTTTAACTTGTTTCATAAGTCAATTACTTATATTTGTCATATAAAAAGTCTATTATTTATGGGAAACATTCATCAGTTATCGAATTCCTATCTAAATTTAAGGTTATCTTTGAAGAAACAAAAATCGAAATTCTCATACTAGAACTAAGAGCTTATTATCAATCTTTTAGTGATGACTTGTGAACCTTTTTTGTATTCCAAATGTAAAAAATGATTTAGATGAAAGACCTAACCTGGTCCAGTATTCATAAAACGTAAGTACCCACTCCTTATAAGCTCAAGTTAACTGTTGAACATGAATTTATTAGATGTTAATAGTAGTATACTTACTGGATGCCATAGTTTTTCAACTGTCTTCCTAGCAGTAAAAACAATAACAGTAATTTCTGATTTTTGACAATCGCGACTGTCTAAATAATGGAACGAACCAAAATGTTTGAACACGAGTGTAATGTCATGCTAACGGAAGATCAGTTCACTCGGCTTCTCATTCAAATGTTTTTTTTATCAGAGTAAGTTGCAGACGAACAAAATAACCAAACACAATGACAAACGCTCAATAATCTTAATGTATACAATGATTCAAGTAATATTATGTTTAGGCTCAAATGAATACTTTTTATAACGAATTACTGCGTACAATTACGTATTCAATTGAAAACATGGTATGGCTTGCAGAATAACATAAAAGTATGTCTCAGTAAGGACCTCGAAAATGTCATTGTCATTGAAACTAAGTTTTATCATGTAATCTGGTTGGATCTATGGAATAACATGTGGTTTGATAGATCGCAAGAACTGTTTTCAGTATGAACACAAAGCCAAGTGTATTTATTCTATTATCAGGAAAAGGGGTATCAATTGAGCTTTTATCTTTTTTAAGCAAAGATAGTGTCAAAGTTGAATGTGTATTGGGAATAATGAGGTTATTAACTAGTTAAAAGATATATTTGATCGTTATATGCACAACCTTAAACTTTATCAAAGATTAAAATCGTTAAAAATACTAAAATAGTTAGTTTTAATATCAAGACTTAAATATAACGCATCAATACAATTAAACCTAAAACTGAAAACTGAAAAAATTGTTTCATCAATGATTGTTCTTGACTTTATCAACAGCAGTTCCTTGAATCTGTCTCACTCCATTGTCAGACCTTGAGTCAGAGTGCCATGAACGAGCAATGATTAACGATTCCTGTCTCTAATTATCTGAGCGTATGTGACACAAACCGCCTTTAATCGACTTATTTTTCATGAAATCAGCAAGAAATTACACGACAATCAGCCGATTTGTTTGTTTTTCTTTGACCTTGATCTTGACATTATCAACAGCAGTTCCTCAAAACTGTCAACCCAATTGTCAGACCTTGTGTCAGAGTGCCATGAACGAGCGATGATTAGCGATTTGTGTCTCTAATCAGAGAGAGGGAGTACACTTTCTTCTGTCGGCTCTAATTATCTAAGCGTGTGTGAGAAAACCCGCATTTTATCGACATCTTTTCCATGAAATCCACAAGAAACCACAAGCGATTCATCTGATTTGTTTGTTATCGCTGTATACAGTTAATACAATCCAAAATTGTGGATTTTTGTTTAGATTATTTTTGCCAGGCGCGTAGTTGGGGGGACAAGGGGGAAAGACCGACGTGTGGTTAGATGATATTCAATAAGTCTGTCATACGATTGTTGAAATGAGTTGATGATTATTAAGGGCATTGATTAGGGTGCTTTAATTACAACGACTTACTCTGCTCAAATAAATGAGCATGAACATTTTGTTTATTGCCCAAAAACGTTGGTCTCGATACAAGATCAGCACACATTAAAATGTTTTCTTCATAAATTTGATTGAATTTTTTATAATCATGAACAACACCACGTTCTATAAGTCTAAAATTAAAAAAATATATTACCACATAAAAAGAGTTCTTTAGTGTAAAACGCAATTATATCGACAACAATTCCAGTGCATATTTGATGCATGACAATGTTATTTCTTAAGAAGCCCATAAGCGACTTATTGAGCTTGCTTGATGTGCCGAAGACTTGTACGACCATATGGGACTTATTGGTTTCGGTAAACTCGCTAAAAGAGAGGAAATAGCAATATCATCTAAAGAGCAACACTCGTTATTATTATATCTTTAATGAGTCTTTATCTACTGAAATAAATCACTTATCGTATATAATGTATAAGATATCATTGTTTCTGAATTAATGTAAATCCATACACATTTTCACCTTGTACACAACAACTGTTATTCATTGTCCGAGATTATGTGCTAATTCATCAATCTCGTCACCAACATTTCGCTTGTGTTTTTCTATTCAAAGTCTTATTTCATTTGATTGAATCATTAAAAATAGGCATACTGTCTATTTTCTCAAAACAGCGCAGGTGTTTTTATTTAGTGCTAAGGACAATTTACTTTATCGTTGTACCTACGCACTACAGCTGCGCCTATTGAATCAAAAAAATATTACATTTAATGAGCACAAGGCTGAGTAAAGCTCATACTCTCGCAGCTGTTAAAATGTCTACAAATTGCGTGTGGCCTTTAGAAGATCGAGTAAAGTTTAACAAAACGAAACAAAAGAGCGTTGGGAATAGATACATTTAATTGGTGCGATAAGCACGCTCTGACACCAGGATCTTTATTAGATAAATATGTCTGGCCTTCGTTCATGTTATTTCAGTTAGCTTTATTATGATTGATCTGCGCATAGTGTTGATAAAGCCACACAAACAATAACACAATTTAGATTATGCATTTGTTTTTCTCATATAGTCTCCGTCAGTGCTATGAAAACTGCAAGCGGCGATTGGTTTTTGCAAATTTTTATCAAAACGTTTCCAAAGATTACCTGAATTTCTGATTTTTGGGACTGAAACTGTTCTAATGTTTTATTATGTATTCAAAACAACAGCCTTGCTCAATCGCACGACTATGGGAAGGGCATTTGCGTTATTTGGTGTAAGCAGCAATGCTTGGAAAGCGTAAATATAAAACAGCTGTTGTCTGAATTTTGTTTTGAGTAATTACGACATGGTTCAAAGTATGAAAGTGAAAAGCTTCATTTGTACAACAGCAGTTTGATACTGAAGGGGATGGAACTTTTCTCTCACAAAAAGAGAATAAGACAGATGTACAAATATAGTAACAACATCATCAAAATGACTCAAAGAACTTCTCAAGCCGCCCTTTTGCTACATACTTAAAAGTATACAAAAGTTTGCGTTATACAACGTTAGTTTTTGTATTTCAGTAAGATAACGAGGGCAACAACTCTCGTATTTCAGTCAAATTAAATGGTAACCTCAAACCTGCTGGCAGTTTTAGACATGACTTTTTAATTTTTTCAAAGAGGTTTTGTGCGTTAAAAGGATGGTCGTTCCTACAATAGCCAGGTGGCCGTTATGTCATGACTTGTTAAAATGAAAAAGAATGGGAGGACGCATGGCTGACGGGGATAGACAGAGAACCTCATAAGCCAGGTGGCTTTTTACTCAGGTTTTGGCAGTACACACTTGTTTCTGATTTCTTTAGTTATTCTTTTTGTACATATTGATGATTTAAATCCAGTTGAAAAGTAGTAATTTACTGACTTGTAAAATTGGGTACGGATCACAAGAATAACAAAGCGAGGTTTAATGAGTTTTGTTCGTTTCTTTAATCAATTGTTTGACATGTAGGTGCCTTCAGAAGCAGCGGGTGAGTTTGAATTACAATCCATGTTATTGATGTTGAGATGAGAACACAGCCTGGAACTTCAATTGAAACTTATCTTTTATTTTGTGTATTGAGTTCAGTGTGTTTATCTGTTTATTTGTAATTCTATTTCTATTTTTTTATATTTATTTTTATGCAGACTATAATATGCTCTTGTACGTTATGTTTTTTACGTCCGACCATAGACGGAAGCTTACATGATACGCTGGAGTTTTATTTACTGCCTTGTTACAACTTCAAGCTGTGGGTTGACTTTAGCTCAGATCGTTTGTGATCGATACTTGTTGTGTCCGGTTCCATTTTTGATGCAATTTTAAGTTACCTATGCTTTTGTGTTGGTTTTCGTATTTACTGTATTTATTTATTGTGCTGTTTTGTTTTAGTCAGAGAATGATCCTCCTTTTTGTTCACAATTTAATTTCTTCAAAATTAGTACACAGGAAGCTGTGTTGTTGTCAAGAAATCTTTGATGACGCTATTTCCTTTTTATTTTTGTTTTGGTTAAGAACGGAGGTCCTTCTAGGCCTTCTTCTTCTTCTTCCTCTTCATTTTAAATATGCATCTTTGTCATATTTCTGATATGATAGGCTCACCAGCACCTTTCTTTAGAGTGTACAGATATTAAAGAGCCGAAACACTCTGGTGCTGGATATCTGCTGATAATTGATGCTTTTTTCAATTTTTTTTCAAAATTTTCAAAATTTTCAAATCTTTTCAAACTTTTACAAGCCTTACTTTAGGAAAAGATCGTTATCTTCAATGTCTTTTTGTTCATGTTAGTTTGTTTTGTTCTTGTGATGCCTAGGTGATCCTGAGTATTATTTTCTGTTCCCACTTTAGTGTTTCGGCAGTCTTGAATAAACATAATCGATTGGTTTATAATTGAGTTCTTCCAGATCAACAATTTAGAAAGAGGCTGAGTCGATTTGAGTTTTTTGGTTGCATTACCCTGGCTAACGATTAGTTAGTATAAGTAAATATCACATCAACAATATCTTGCTATTGTTGGGTCATTTCCAGTTATCAAGAGTATTTGTAAACTTTAGATCTTATTCACTAAGATTAAAGAAGCTAGTTCTGTGATCTTTTGGACAACATAGAAACGAAGAATAAACAAAGACTTTAACTGTTTGGTGAACGATACTTTCCAGACATGGTAAATTCACAAGATTATACTGATTGAAAAAAACTTTATTTTCAAACCCTTTTTATCAATGGCAAAGCTGGTAAATGTATTCAGTTTAACAAGAAATATACATCCTAATAACGTCACAACTGCAAAAAAGACTTCAGTACTTCGGAATATTTTCGTGATATTTTCTGGTTTTATGTTAGTGTATAATGATATCCGATGAATATGCTTTGACTCAACTCCAATCTCTTAATTTTGCTCAAAGCCACTTTACAACCGATCAATATAATATGTTAGTTGCAGTGTTGTGGTTGAGTAGAGTAGTATACTACTCGAGTAGTACTCAAGTAGTTTGTTCGCTACTTCTACGCTACTC
>JAUUEB010241379.1:0-13414 GCA_032362205.1 Clione limacina | reverse complement strand
GGAAGAATCTTTCGAAATCATGTTACTATAATTCCATCTGGTTTAATAAGCGACCGTAAAGCATATGTGTACGAAAATTATGGCAAAACGCTGATTACGGATATTATTTTTTTGATCACCCGGAATATTTCATATGATGTCAAGCTGATCTTTGGTGTTCTTAAGGTTCGGAAGGAGGTTTTCTCCGAAATTGGTTTGATTGGGTTATCGACCAATTTTAAAAGAAACCCTATTTCTACGAGCAATATCTGTTTTTTTAATATTGGCTATATGTTGAGAAAAAAGGGCTCTTAATGGTATACAAATACATGTAATTGAATGTCAACTTAAAAAGCATGATAATCAAATAATGTTTTTTTTTTATTAATATTAATGAGAATGTTCGTACGTGATATATGCCCCTTTGGACACTAATTGACATACACCTTTAACCAGCAAACACATCAGGTTGTTTGCACCTACATTTTTAGAAATTGAATTTTCAAATTTGATTATGTGGCTTTTTCATTACTTCGTTAACGCGTCAAAAATCATTACTTACATATCATGATTATTCTCTGTTTAGTTAATTCCAGGGATATTTTAAGACGGGGAAAGACAATAATTAGACTTATGTGATATTCCCAATAATTCGCTCTTTGTACTTTTTCATGTATGCATATTGTAAAAAAAATCACATGAGTTAATTTAGGGAGACAATTTCATATTTAGCGCATGATACTGGTTGTTCTGAAAATGATAAAATATGTTTTGTAATATGGTTTTTATACCACCATTGATTGATATACAGTTATACAAGTAATTTTTCACTGTCTATAAGAAGGGAGGGGGGGGGTATTTGTATAATTATTGATTGCTAGGGTAAGAAATAACACTCTTTTCAATTATTTTGAGTATGATTAGAACACATTAAAAATAGTGGTATGAATAAGTAGTACATGGACTATGAGCAACTAAATAGCGTTTGAAACATAACCGGTTGTTTTCATCAGGCAAATTTTCCTTCGGTTGCTCTGTCTAAATTATTACTAATGAAATAAGCCCGAATTACGGAAAGGTTTCAATAGATGTATTACGTTAAGATGTTTTAAAATAATATAACGGTGTCTTTTTCAAGCGTTGCTTAAAAAATTGGCCAACTAATTTATATCGAATAGTTTTAAAATATTATTATGTTTAACCTTTGAAGAACTTCTCCAGCAGGCATTATACCTTTTATCAGGTTTGATGCGATGTCGATTCTTCCGCTGCAACGTTTACTCCACTATTCACAACATTGTCCTTATATTTATTTAGTTTGATAAAAAATTAGTAAAAATATAAAAAATGATTGATTTAGTTTTATTATGCTGTTGATTAACGTAAATTACAAATAAAAGAAGGTTGTACCACATGCAAGTAATTAACATCATTGATAAAAATAGAACCATTAGCGAGTAGCAGCAAACATTCAAAACCCAGATCCCATCAAATGGGGGCAGACAAGTTTCCCCGAGACCGTAAAACAACTTAAAAGCTCATAAATGCTCTTAAAAAAGGTTAAATCCTGATATAACTCAGTTGATACAAATAATAGATGATTTGAACCACATGAGCAAATCCTGAGTTTTAACCTCTATTTGTTTAGTATAAAATAAAACATTATACGAATGTGTCTATAAATAATTCAAAGTCTTAATCGTGTGTGAGGGAACGAGTTGGTACTACAATCGATTGTTTATCAATATAGATCATATGGAGCGAGCAATCAAGACTGACATTTTAACATGTCATTTGAATACAAATAGTTATGCTGCTTCATTTCCTAGAGTGTAATTATTGTAGTCAGCTAGGAGGCTACATTACAATAGAGTCCAATGAATAATTGATAGGTTGAAGTAGATGCAAACGCCCCATTCTCATTTTGTGAAAATAACAATTCTTATAACATCCTATCGATAGTTCGATGCTCCTTTGGCGGTCCTCAGCGCTGTCTCTTAACCGCGTTCTACTTTATTTATTATTCATACTATCACTTATTGATAGGAACGTATTCAATAGAGAAAATGTTTCGAGGGAGATCGACGACAAATGGAGATTATTGTATGAAGAAGAGACTCATCATCAACAGCAGTCACATCGGGGAAAGTAGCGGGCTACGGCATGTGGCAGTGAGCGCACAAACCTCACAAACCTCATCATGCAAAGCTCGATAGCGTCTCGGCTAACAACGACTCTATGGCGTTGACATGGAAATTGGAAATAAGCGAGAAAGCTCTCACGTGCGTAATCATTGTGATTTGTGGCGCGATCAGTTTACGCCAGATGATAAACACTGTTCGATTCTATGCGGTTGGCATACTAAGACGTAACATTGGATACAATCGGATGTAACAGGTAATGGAGTAAGACCAATTAGTACTGAGCTTCGATTCGGTTTGAGTGTTGTTTTGGTTGATGTTTTATCAACAATAATTTCAATCATTACATTTAGTTCTTTCATATTTGTTTTGATAGCAAGGCGCCATAAACATGTCCAATTAGTGCAACTTTCTTTTTCCGACACAAACTTTTCGAAGTTTAGATTCAACAATAATTCCAAATGAATTTCAATCGTTATATTTTGTTTCAATAAAAATATATTTGTTTTGATAGCAAAGTGCCATAAACACCTCCAATTAGTTTTCGAAGTAATGATTTAAATTGTTTCAACGTAGCTCGAGCTTGTTAATGAAATCCACCACAAGCATAATCACCATACACATATATATAAATACACAAAAACACACAAACATATACAATTGAGAACAATCATAAAATCCTTGCATAAATTCAACGTATTACATCGCCGAAAGCAAATAAAATATGGAATAAGATTTTTTTCAAAGCTGTATGATTGTGTTTTGTTAATGCGTTATATATATTACTTATATGAATACAATGTTAAAAAAGAAGTTAAATAAACCGTATACAGTTGTTTTCGGGTATTGGTTCATATCAACTTAATATCGATTTTATGAACACAGGTAGATCCAGTTTCAATTAATTCCTACTTGAGATAATGGGCGCTTTTCAATTTTCGTATCACATCCATAATACCATTTTCTATATGCAGTCATTCTGCAATTTATATCACCGAGATGTCAAGATTGGCGGCGATCTTTTTGTGATTTTTCCCCGATTAAACCGTGTTCGTATTCTGTGTATATTTGTCTTTTTAAAATTTCATGTTATTTTTCTTGTGTTTGTTTCTATCAAACTAATTTAAACTAAAATGTATCGATTCAATCACACCAGTCGGACTTAATTGACTATAATATGTTCTTGGCCACATTGATTTCGGGTTCTTCTTTGAATTCACTTGAGATTGTAAGTATAAATACTTCATTTAAAAGAAAGTTATACATAAGAACTTAATCGGTCAGACGAGAACGCTTAAATCCACGGTTTCACGCAATTCAAACATAAAACTTAAAACAAATTAAACGGCTTTTTGAAATTAGTATATATATATATACGTAATATTGCGGACTATTTTAATGTTCCAGTAAAATGTTAAGCATTTATGTAACTCATTAGGCATTAGCAAATAATGATAATCAATGACTTGTTTGTGAGTGGACTCTTCTCTGCATCAATGCATACTGGCTTGGTATAATTACTTGTTCGTTATACACCAGTTCCTATATAAGCACTGGTTACTAACTGTGTATATTCATGGATAAGCAAGATGATACTCTTCATCAAGATACAAGGGAGGCTATGCAAATGGAAAAAACAATCCTTATTGTTTATGGACACACTTTGTATCTCAATATTTCAACAGTAAATAAGCGCCGATAGTCAAATTCCATAGTAAATGCGATCGCCTACTATTTGAAAAAAGCTCCAACCCGAGCACTCACAGATAATGGGACCTACATTTTTGACAGCGAAAATGTGTACGATACCTTTTTGACCACAGAGAATGTGTTTAATTAATGCCCATACGCATTTTATATCAAGCTAGCGGCTTAAGTCTTGCTCGTAAATTCGGATAAACAACAATAAAGAAAACATGAGTTTTTAACCACCATGAACAATTTAAAAAAGCCTCCCCATCCATATGCGCCATAAATATTACTTTCAAAACATCATTTAGAACTATATATTCGTATCAGCTGGTGTGCACATCATCTTTGAAAACAGAATCAGTGTTCATTTGCGCGCTTATTAAGTGCATCCGGAAATAAATGCAAGCTTTGGTGAATATTTGAGCAGTAAAATAATCTTAATCCTTTTGATGAACATACATAGTAAAAACTAAAAGAGATAATAATATGTCTTAAGGTAGCTGCTCGATGAATAATTTGTTCGGCCAAACACAACATTGTAGGGGTTGATTCTATAACCATTTCATAAAAAGCTCGTGTGAAAAAATAGAAATCCAAGTACTTGATTTATACTCGAACCGTATCGTGATTTATGTTAAAAGACTCGTAATTAATCGTCTTCTTCCGCTCGTCTCACAAGTTAAATGCGCAATATCGTTGAGGGTATTCCCTCGGATCGCACTGATTATAAACAATTTACCATCCGATTACCCAAACAAAGAGTTTTTGATAAACAATGTCACGAATGTGAACTATTAACCTTTTTCACCGCACTTGTACTCAATAACCCTGATAAAGAATGAAGTTTGCACACAATTTCTATGAAACGAATGTGACCTTTGACTTTTTTTCATCAAACGTTTTATGAGTAGGGAAAGATTCTACCCCTACGTTTTTACTCTTATGACGTTTACACTGTCACCGATACTCTTTCTCCATGAACCCGATATAATAATATTTATATCGTGTGTTTTTAGTGTCTGGAATAGCCAATTTTCACAAAAAGTGAGTTTTCAGGAACGTCATTCAATTTCCATTACACTTTTGATTAACAAAGCGTTGTTTTGTAAACAGACATATTTTAGAAACCAAAAGAGATGTACGGGGTGCATACAAGTGCGAAACACGGGTGTAGGACCAAACGCTGAATCAAATTTGGTTTTGACGTCACAAATATTTTTCATCGAACAACCACTTTTACAATGAACATATTTTTGAAAAACTTAAACTGAACTTCCGCATATATCAATAAACAAATTACCAAAGCGTAAGGTCTATTGAGTCGAAACTGTGGCTGACAAAGCAAAAAAATACATTTACAAACGTTCCATCTTATAATGTAGATCTATAAACAACAAACACTTGAGAAAAACACATTACTGTATCAATAAAAAGCTATTTACATTAGATTCAACTTATCTTGAATCGATAGCAGTATAAGCTCATTCAAATCAAGTGGTGCGAGCGCACCCGGTTTCACATTTATTATAATCTGTATCTGTTAGTCAGCCTAATTATCATGTATTCATTCAATGTGTATTACGAAACAAACACAATTCTGAGTGGGCCGTTGAATTTATATAACTTGGATACAGGATTGTTCAAACTTTTTAATGTACAGTATTCACTAAAGAAAAGTAGCTTATTATATGAAAAATGCAGTTGGAACTGTGAAATTTGCACTGAATAACGAATACACTTTCGGATTAATAGTGTAAACGTGTCCGGTTTTTACGGTGTAATATCCAAGCACTTTGTAAGACAACACAATTACTAGGAAACAATGCACGTGATGTCATCGTACTTTGTGTTGAAAACTTTCTCAAAGACGGGCTGGCTCATGCGTAAACGTATCTCATTCGGGAAACAAAAATATATCTTAATAACTCCTTAAAAGTAGTAAACCATCAAAGAGAAAACTATTAGCATAGTTGACAACGTCATTCGTTTGTTTGGAATACAAGCTAAGCAGAAACAAAACAATACGGAATGTTTATAACCTTTTTCCTAAAGCACTGAATCAGCAACACATGTGAACGTAATATGATATATTTTGGTGTTAAAAGCTTTGTAATGTTTTTTTTTACAAATAAGCATGAGCAAACATTAGGCGTAAGCTTAGAATCCCACAAACTTATAACCTCTTATGTTAAAACGTCTGTGTGAGTTAAATAGTGTATTTTTTGCTGAAAACTAGTCGTTGTTGAGAGTTTTCAAAGTTCAGTAGAAACGAAGGATTCCATACAACTGAGGCTGATCATCGTCATAGCCATATGTCAGCGTACTATATATTGATCGCAATGATAAAGAGCGGATATCTCGAAATGTCAGCCATGCGCTTGGTAATTGAAAACCTCAAAAGTGCGTGCATTATTGCCGCAATATGTTTCAGAGAGAAAATATATTAGATATATATGTCAGTTTACTACTGCCTTAGGGTGATAACTCGAAGTGGACTTGCCCGGAACTTTTGACAATTTTTCATGCTTTATTATGCTTAGTTGATTTTGCTGTTGGCTGTATGCATTATAAGTCCCTTGCTCCATAAAGCGCTTATATGCGACACTTTCTGTTATGCTCAACCACATACAAGTAGTAAGGTTTGAACCCGTTTCCTCTCGCAACCCCTCTCACTGACGCCGCTTTCAATTGCGTCACTTTCGTTTAAGTGTTTATGTACACATTGAATAATTTATTACACCTTTACTTTGTCTACTTGGCTCATTGCCCGTCGCAAAAAAATAAACATCATATTAACATTTGAGGGTACAATGCCAAATATAATGTATAACTATGGTCATGCTTTAACCCTTGTTCTGTCTCTTTCTCTTGTACTGCAACATAAGTGCTATATATTCAAATACATTATAAAACTATAGAGCAATAGCGTAATGGTGATTTGAGTTTGCTAAACGTACATATAATTCCACATGCCCTCGATTTTATTTTCAATTGTTCATGAAAAAAAGCAAAGGGTAGTTGTTCATGACATTTTAACACAAATTTAACATATAACCTATTCCCTCTTCCATTATGACCCTGGAAAAACCAGCTTGTTCCTATCTTCTTAATAAGCTGATAATAAGCCAATAAAACATAACTTTACGATCACCTTGGTGCTGAGTCTTAATCTATCTACCACGTATCTCTTTATTCATATGACTAATTCGACATTTTTTAAAAATATATCCGGGTAAATATTTTTTAGGAGCGTGCATTAAGATTGAAGTATATTTATTCACATTGTTAAAACAGTTATTATCCGTTTTATTTTTTAAATACTGTTTACTTCATTTTTTCGCAAGGATTAATATTTCGCAAAGCTCGCGAATTGTCGGTTTCTCGCGGAATTCAATCCCTTGCCTCAAATACAAAATAGTTATGTTGTATTTGGAAATAATTATTAAGTTGTCCTTGTTGTCGTTGCTACTCCCGACCTTTATTGTCTTTTGAGTTACCTGCCGTTGCTGATTGTTTTGTGTCTTCTGATTTAATCTACGTTGTTATATATTTCGAGTAGCATTACGTTTTTATTATTTTTTTCAAAGTTCTTCCACGCTAGAACACAATCAGGAATGGACTAGAGGAATTTAGAACCTGCGTAATTTCTAAAATTGAAACTCTCGAAATATGGAATTTCGCCATATAAAAGACATTTACAGTACATAAATTGTGAATCAATTGATGCAATTTCCAAAAAAAATAAAGGATGTTTTCTTGTTTCTGTTTTTAATAATATTAAATGAGACAATGAGCACATCTCAAGTTTCTAACATGCAACAAAACATAAAAATAAAAGTGGTCCTTTTCTTTGGAATGTCAAAACATGTTTTCAAAATAAGACTATTGAGATCAGTATATGTCGCAGCACATTTTGTTGCCTGGTTGCTTGACCAATCTCATTTATAAAACTGTTAAAAGGGTCGTCAGGTTCATTCTCCCTAATTGGGAATCGGTGTCAAGTATGAAATCGATATCTTCGGGTATATATCAGACTGACCAGACGTATTGTATTTCAGATTGATGGTGTTTAATTGCCTCTCGTGAAATTCGGATGTTGAATAATATATAATGAGGTTTCCTTTGTAATTGAAATTGCTTCTCAATCCACCATAATAAAACGCACGAAACGTTTCAAGGAGATGCTATAGTTCAAATAGCCAAGTCATTGATAGTCATTATCGTGTCTCTTTCGGGTACAAATGTACGGTCAACTGACCTAGAATACTATATAATAGTTAAGTAAGGGTTTGCCGAGTGACAATGGCCCGAAGCGGACATTCGTTAGCTTTAGAAGTGATTAACTCGAAGTAAATGTCCTCCAAGAGATACGTAGTAAAGATTCTCACGGCACATGCTGAATACATAGTTCATTGTTAGTGCAAGTATGCATTCCCATATCCCTTTGGGTAGGCATAATCTAGAACAAGTAATCAGTGCTGGAAAACATAGCGGACAACTCCACTATTTTCAAAAGACTGCTACTTCCCCCCATTGCCAATCCAAATATACCACTAATTATTGAGTTCTTTAATCCAACAATCAAGCTACCGAAATCTCTTAAAATCAACTCAATATTTGAGTGAATCATAAACACATAAAATAAAGGTTTTAGGAAGGAAAGAACTTGACCATTTTCAAACTACTGCATTACACATATGAACACTAAAACAACGACTGCCTCGTAACATATTTTGTTGTTTAAGCATTTGGAAGTTTATTTTATACATTTCACTGTTTAAGTAGTATAAAACAGTTCTATATAACAAAAAAATGAATTTTGGTACAATATTAAGTGAACACAAATGTTAACAGACAGTTCATAGGTTAGCATATTGTTGGAATATTAAAAATAGGTTTACATGTATGTGTAGCGGTTAATGTGAAAGCAAGTGTGAATGTAACTGCAGAGGCATTGTATAGGGTAAGCAGTGCTCATGGAACGGTATGGTTAAGGAATAAAAATACGATCGTGTTGTTGATAGCTACACAGAGTTGCGAGTTGCAAGTTGCAAACCCAGAAGGAAGTATGCATCACGTTTTATACTGATTGTAACGAGTACATCGAGTTATGAGGATGGAATACTCAAAACTATGCAAGTACGTCGGGTTTTGGGGAGGATATCGCACTCAGATAAAGATTAGTACACTTAGTTATAGGGAATATATCGCATACCCGTGTAATTGGTACAACGAGTTTTGGGGAGAATATCGCATACAGAGTACAAAAGAAACAGGGTTATGTTTGAGATATTGCATACTTCATAGTAGCCAAAACATTAAGTTAAACTGAGGATACCGCATACTATGTAGGATGAGCACAATGCATTTTGGCGGGAATTTGCTTAACATAGTTTGAAAAGTTAATAAATTTCTTCTTCTTCTTCTTCTTCTTGATAGTTGGTAGACTCGTAGAACGATTATTTCACCAACGACAGAGTGACCTTCTGCCAAGCCGTACTTTTGATTCTGGGTTATTTAAAAGGTGTAACAACTTATTTACAGGATAAAACCATGTATTAAAAAAATGGCCAAACATATTACTGGTTGCCTTGTAGGAAGTATATCACATACCTAGTACTAGTAATACACTCATTACTTGTAGAGTTGAAGTCAAAACAATTCAGAATCAAATGGATCAGTCGATTCAACTCTTCAAACGATGTGTTCGATATGGTTCTTGTTTTCTGATCACTTGTTTTGCATGAATCAGTCGACGTCTAAATCATGACCAATTTGTTTTTACATTCATTTACATGATCGATACAACACATACCAATAGTCATATTTGATGCCAGCTGTCTGTCTGTATTTCCCTACTTATATACCTTGACATCATTGATAGTAAAAACGTGTTTCCCGGTAATTAGACTACGTTTAAATGCTCCGATTTGGTTAACAAATAAACTTAACAAGTCTTTAAATTGCTCGTCGTAACCATTTTGACACATTTTGATGTGCTTATTTAGAAAAATGGTAATCATTTATTTTAAATAAAATTTGAGATTCATTATTTTGCAAATTTATACATCCAATATCTCGAACTTCAAAGAAAGCCGCCCGCCACTCGAGTTGACCTGACTGTCGTCTCCTGTCCATGTTTATTTCAGGATCAATGCCCATGCCATACAAGTACAAGGAGCGCTAACTTTTGGTATCAAATAAATTGAAATGTGGATCATTTCAATGATATATTTGGTTGTTGTTTACTACGTATATTAAGGTATAAAAATCGATTAATCAGGTCGACCACTGAGTTGATTCAAATCATAAAAATAGGTGCAGTTGATATCATCGAGACATGTTAGCCAACTTCAACAGTTATCATTTGGAATGAAATCGCACACAAATATGAAACGTAATTAAGATGCAATTGATGTTTTATTCCGGAGTCAAAGTAAAATAAAAAGTACATACGTTAAGCTTATTGTTGTTTCATAAGAGAAGACGTGTTAATTGAATCCTTTACAGCAGACCACGTATAAGTGATTTTTAAGATATTCTGCTGAATTGACACAATTATATTGCGCTTGAGGTCGGCAATGTAATTAAGCAAAAGAGACGTGAGTATAGTCGTGAATATTAATCATAAAAGGATGATAGTGTAGGTCAACCAGGGTTGACGAAACCTGCGAATGGACCAGGGACTTTAAGATAGTTAGTCTAACGCTCTCCCAACTGAGCTATTTCTGCTGCTGACTTCATAAATGAAATGACTGATAAGATCCCAAATGTAGCTACACTGTCTAAATAAAGATGGCGTTATGTGTTATTTAGGGAAAAAATATCGGGAAAACGAAATAAATTGATAAGTACCCCTTTTGTATGTTTTTAATCACATGTTTATACTCATATTCAATCCATTCAGATTGTTGTAAGGAAATCGAGACGCAAGCAAGCACACAATTCAGTGTATACTGTTATAGATGTAACAATTCAATTCAGCGGCCAACTTTGACCACAATTAAAAATGTTACATCCAATTTTTACACGAAGATATTTTGAGAGCTGGTATGCTCACTTTTCCAAAGACCTTCTTGAATCGGCTGCTAAATACTTGTTTAAAGATGAAATAACATTGCAACAACTCAGCTTTGCCAGTACAATGGCGAGGATTTGATAGTAAAGACGTGCACATAACTTTAGATTTACTTTTCACAGACAGTTGCAACTTTCTTAATTTTCTTTTGTCTCTTTCATTGCAATTGCTTAAACAACTCGATATAATGACCACACATCTTCGATAACTTGCAGTGGAACCTTCAAAGTACTTCAGTGAAATACGTCTTAATCAGCTATGTAGCATCAAGAGACTTAAAAGAGCAAGAAACAAACTTCAGTGCTTAGGTAATTTTAATGACACAGCGACACCGTTTTAAGAAATGATTAAAAGCATGCAATATTTACACAGAGCTTACATTAAATTATAACTCAATATCTTCTTACCTCATAGATATGCATCTAAATGTGATTTATGGTTTCAATCATTACAAATGACATACAAGTTAAAGCGTATGTCATTCAAGAAACGAATTTGTAGAAAGAAATGTTTACGTACGATGATAAAGCATTTTCTAAATATAATTCCGTTTCCTTCTTTTATTTCTTTTTTTAAAATTGACCTTGAAGATTACCAACAATTTTCAAAAGCATTGCGAAACTTTGTGCTTGAACTTAATGGTGCGTCCCTTCGTCCAGAGGGTGGCGGCTTTCCGTATTTAGAAGGTACTCTGTTATCTATACGGCTAGAGTGACATTTGAGGGCATCAGACAATTATATTACAATACAAGCCCAATGAAGCAATATCTTACAGTTAACATTAACCTATGGAGAAGACTTCAGACATGTGTGAACAGAAGAGAAGCTGTGTCATTAGGCTAGATGTATAGGATGATAGTGATATAATAATATCAGCAAATATTAAATCAATGAAGAAACGGTGTCAAATTAATATGCTAGATATATTTAGTGAAGTCAACATTCAGAATTATCTTTATTTTTTTCTTTAAATATTTTTTGTGTTTTTGTGTCCATCTTTTGTTTTTAAGTGGTCCAATTATGTCCATTATGCACGTAAAGATCACTTCAAAAAGCGTTCCATCCCCACATTTAAATTCACTAAACAGTATTTGTCGTACAAATGAATCAGTACATCAATAGATATACGAGCAGGGACAGGCGCGTATTTAGGGGTTAAACAGAAAAAGGCTCTTGATTTGCACCATTTACACCCCCACCCCAATATATTTGAAAATCCTAGTCATGTACCTGAGCAGGACATATCATAATTGTGACAAATATTAAGCTCAGATCTCAAACAAGGGTATTAACAGGATGAAGATCTCGTTTAGCTGATAAATTTATAGCTTGTATGAATACTTTGTATAGGCAAGTACTTCACAAGTGACTCTTCAACGTTACTTTATCATAGTTCAGAGGCATGAAAATGCTACTAGTGTCATCGCGCGTCTCAGGATTTACGAAAAGACGAATAGCAGTTTGTGTGTTTTTCAAGGCTTATTTCGTTTCGCCATGGTCTCCTCTTATTTGTTTTTCTTGTCGTTTATGTTATTACTATGCTGTTGATAATGTTCTCCGGAAATAAGAACTGAATTTGCTTTTTAAAATTTGGACTTAACATTATACAATCCATAATACTTAAATTAATGATTATGAAAGTACGAGTTCAATGAAGCTAGCACCCAAAGTCAAAAGGAATGCACTAACAAGAAATGAAATTGGAAACCTGAAGAATATATCAACAATTATATGGTTCTTTTCTTATAAAAGTATAAAAACTCAGTGACGTTGACAAAGTTTTGAAAATAGGTCGGAAATCTATGTAGACATTTTTCAGTTTCTTTTCACTTTCAAAATGACCCTCTCTAAAATGTCTGGATACGCTCTTGAAGTCAAAATAAAAGGTAAGAATTGCATATTCTAATTTTTTATATAATAAAAGGTGGGAAACTATGATGTTTTATGATAATGAAAAATGTGTTTTTCTAGTGTTTTCTTAGTTTGCAATGCAAAACATAGAGTAAAGTGTCGTGGAACGGCAATCTAAGCGCAATTTTTTGAGAGGATGTCCCAATTGGGTTCCAAAATAATTGCCAGCTGAGCTCCAGTATTACTAAACATTGTTGTTATCCTCATTTTTATCACAACACCGTAGAGCACAGACCAGTCAACATGGTTAAAAAATATGAAAGTTTTCATTCGTTGAATAGTACTCAATCACAAATAATACAAGAAAATGTTTATTTTGTTTTAAATCTCAATTTCGTATTACGCAAGAAATTACAGGTTCTATCACTTGCTGGTATTGAATATTTAAAGAAAATTTTAGATTACAAAAATAATCAAACTTCTGGTTATAATGTTTTCAAAAACATAAGAAATTTTTCAAACTAAATATAAGCATACCACCGAACAACAAATGCAAAGTAAACAATTTTTTGGGCTTTGCATGATGCTGTGATTTCTAAAGAGCGCCTCCCGGCTCAGCATCTCTGACTTCAGCTCTTTGCTCTTTCGGGAGCCACCTTTTGGACATTTAGTC
>JAUUEB010241268.1:0-13414 GCA_032362205.1 Clione limacina | reverse complement strand
ACAACAACAACAACAACAACAACAACAACAACAACAACAAGTTAAACTTGTGTAACTCTATCATTATATTGCGAAATGAAAAACAGATTAAAATGTAATAGGGATCATAAAGATCCAAGAAATAAATTATTATCAATTTCAGCTTTCGGAGACTTCATAGCAAAAATGATTTGTGTAGAATCATGTGTCTACGTATTAAGTAGAATCTCTTGAACACGAACCACTAACTCGAAAATTATAAAAGACAAGTAACAGCTTTTTGTATTTTAAGTGAATATAATTTGATCTTAATCCCATTTTATAATTTTTATTCCCATTTCATTTTATTTTCATTTAAGAAAATAATGAACTGAAGTCAGCGTTGATGTCTTGATGTAATATAAAACAATTATCTAGAGAAATTAATGAACTACTGGATCACATTTCTTGTTAGGCACAACAAGTTCTTTAATGTTGAAAACACTAAACTAGTTTCTCGCACTTTGTAGATTTGGCAAGAGTTATTAAAAAAAAAAACTGTTGTTATAAGAACTGATTTTGTAGTTACTTTTCAGTTCTTTCTTTCTTTTGATGACATTTTTAATAGCTTAGACATTAAACTATACGTTTAACGTGTGTTCGCTGTTTATATCTCTGATATTATCTAGCTTAACAGTATTAATAACTGACACTTATCGGTTAACTCGTATATATTAGTGTCACAATTTGAAGCAATATTGACTTTAATAAATGTAAGTTTCATCATAATTGGATGACTTAAATGTCAAGGTCTCAGATTAAGGTTTCAAAGAGTAATCATATCTTCGATTTCATAAAAATACGAAATTACAATTTTAGTGTAATAATAAACGTTGACAATCTGGTCAGATATTTGGTCATCCAACGTCAGATGAATGCACGTACAAACCAATTTTACTAACTAATCTTCCTACTCACTTACCTATATAAAGCTATTTTCAAATATATAATTTACAATATTTCTACCAAACTGTTTATGTCTGTGCCTGTCTGATTGGTTATCAAAGTCTATGCATAATTGGTAGACAGAGGGACAATGCCCGTCTGCCTGTCTTTTTGTGGCGTATTCTTTTTGTTTGACTAGATTCAACATAGAGACATTGAGCTCTTGAGGATCACGTCTGAGTACTGTAGTCCTTTAATCAATCACATTTCCCTGCTGTTTGTATTATCATGGGAGCAAATTACCAGCGAGGCACAGTTATTGTAGAGTTGAAAATACCAAGAAAATAGGGGAGACCCAAGTGGGAAAGGGAAACAAGAGATCGAACGAGGAGAATACAGATACAGTGTGTAAGAGATAAAAGAGTTAATACAGAAAGCAACAGTAAATAGCTACACGATACAAAAATAATTTAAAAAGAGAGAATAATTCAAGAAGTAATATAATAGAGACACACAGTGGGACAAATAGTGCGAGGGACAATCAAAGAAGAGAAGAAATAGAGAGAAAAATATCAAAAAATTCAATTTGCCTGTTGACAAAAGATAGGACGCGATGAAAAGCCAATGGAAATTTCAATGATTGAATGGAGCCAAAAGAATAAAAAGATTATCTAATTGACAATTCAGTGAAGAGATTATCTAATTGACAATTCAGTGAAGAGATTAGATTATCTAATTGACAATTCAGTGAAGAGATTTTGACATTATGTGAGTGGCAAACAAATAAGAGGAAAAAATAGAAAAGCAGAAATAAAAGCTGAATCCTGTCAAATGTCTAGGACATTATTTGATGATAAGACTGACTTTGTTTGACATTGATGATGGTTTACGTCTGCTTCAGACGGTGTTTGTTGTGATGGTAGAACACAATAGTATGTAAAACAATGATTAATTTCACGTTTCTTAAGGAAGAAAACAAATCTTTTTAATCATGATGATGTTCAAATCTAATTAGATGAATCCGAAGGCGATTGAATAATACAAATAAATTAATCGGACGTATTTCTTTCTTTTTCAGGTAAAAGTAAACTAACAAAAATCAGATAAAAGACCTTGTTTTGTCAAAAGTAGCCTCACTTTACTGTGAACGATAGAAATGCGTTACATGTAAATATTTTATAGCCTTTGACGGTTTTCTAAAGAAGGAAGAACCGAAATGTTTTGAAACATGATGTTGTTCAAATCTAAATAGATAAATCCGAAAGCGATTAAATGTGTCAAAAACATTAATCGGACTTATTTCACGCACAATTATATTGTGTAGTAGTATATTTTTTTCTTGTCTGTCTGCTTACCCGATAACTTGAGTAATTTTGCTCGGATCTCTTTCATTTTTGGAAGGATGATATAGATCAGCTATAGAATTTTATTCAAATCCAGAAATGTTTGTGAACAATTAACGCAGTTATGGCCCTTTTTGAGTTTTTGCTATATGTTATTTGTTAATTTGACAAAAACACGCTGTGGTCACATCTTCAGAGTTAAGAATCTGAAATCTTGCAAGATTATAGTCCCTTTGAGTATTTTGCATTATGTCTTTGTTAATTTTTTTCGAACACGCTGTGGTTCCATCGGAAAAAATTGAAATTCAGAAATCATGAACAGAGGCTTAATTCATGGATCCCTCAAAGCAGTAGTGTAATGTTTTGCAAAAAAATAGAGTTATGCCTCTTTTACAATGTTGAGGTACGTTCTCTACGCAGCGAACGCATCGTTGGGAGTAATACCCTGAAATACTACACACAGTCTCTTCTATGGACCTTCTAAAAATAAGTTTCTCATTTTTTTAAAAATATGTTTACAGAGTTATGGCCCTTGAATTGTTTGCTATATGGTCTTTGTTACTTTTGTCTGATGTGTGTGATTGTACTCTCTACGAGTACTCATTTTTCTAGTTCTTTTCTATTTTAAAGGTAAACAACTAAGAAACATCAGATCTAAGGCATTGTTTTGTCAAAAGTAACCCCCCTTTATTGTGAGCAATAAAAATGCGATACATATAGGTATATTTTTTATCCTCTGACCGCGGCAGCATTTTGTCACTGTGGGTGGAGAGTATACAAACTTCTTAAAATAATAGACAATATGTTTCAGGGGTGCTTGCGCCCCTACAATTATTCCCTGTTCTGTAGCTGACACTATTTATTTATACCTACAAAATTAACCCCATAGTCTGTTTGCACTGTGCTTATTAAGCATGCCAATTTATAAAATATGTATTGACGTCAACGTCTCAAAGACATCACGCTAATAGCGACTGTCGGGCGTTCAGTCAAGATGAACTCTGTCGAATATATGCTTCAATTTACGTAATGCATACCTTCTTATTAACTACCCTTTACTTCATTGCTTTTTGGGATCTTAAATGCTTTTGTCATCATCTAAACACATAAACTCACATACCTTTGCGTCACCATTATAATTGAAGGTTAGTTTAACGTATTAACGCTTTACAATATGGAAGTACGGGGGAATAAATGAAACAAAATAACTCTTCTGCATCTTCTTGTATCTGTTACCTGTCGGTGTCATCCTGTCTATATAGTTTGACATGCCATGACCATACATTCTTTATGGTTCTTCGTCAGACTTGTGCATACCTGACTCATGTTATTTGTTCATTTGTACGTATCTAGGTCTTCGATGTTACCGCTTTTCCTCTAGTTCTTGTATAAAAGAATCTGATTAGTCTTTGATGTGTCAAAAATAACGAAACTTTCTCTTTTTTATTGTTCTTAAAAGTTCTATTAACGGTTCAATAGGTTGCAGACCTCCACGTCTAGTTTCGTTTCTGTCCAGCTTATTCTACCTATCCTTTAAACACCACATTTCAAATGTCTAGATCTTTTGTCCAAGTGGTATGTTTTCTGTTAACTAAACCTCAATAAGTCAAACCAACTAGACACTGTACTTATTAGGAATAGGTTTCAACAGACATCACACTAACATTGTGATTTTGTAATGAAATATATCAATTGACTCATCATTTAACTGAATGTGGGAAATTGTGCGTATTATTTATGAGCTATTCAGGGTGTAGGGTCTTTTATTCCACATACTGTATGATCATAAGATAGAAAAATTCAATGCAATATTTTCAAACTTTGCCAATAAACTAAATGTTTTAGAGAAGAAGAAGTTTATGACTGGATGTCACACTTAATATGCGCATTTGATAAAATATTTGAGATTTGTCAATTCACGAATTGACGTTTGCTCACACTGTAAATAAAACCAAAAGAATGGGGTAAAATGTAAAGATAATAAATAAACCAAAAGTTTTGAAAATATAAAAGAAACGCAATCATTTATCTTGTAATCATACTGAACGGGTGAACAAGATCGTGGTGCTAAAATTGTTTCATCAGTGATTGGGGAAATCAATAAGTTCATTCCTTTTTATGTCTTCGACTATATTGTTTTCACACCAGTGGTTCACAGGAAGCTATGATTTATGTTGAAGGACTTAATCTCGTACTCCCTGTCTTAAATAATGACATTGCTTGATGAATATGACCTGACCTGTGTACGTAAGATCTTGCAGTGATGTACGCTGGAACACAAACAACTTAATTGGAAAGCCCACATTATTTAGTGCAATCAAACGTTTCTTGAAATGTTTACAATGTCAAAACAGTGGATACTTATGACTTTAGATTTGAGGCATAATATTTATCTTTGTGTGCATAATTTTGGTCAGCTGTTAATTTGATTGCATTTGCTCGATCAAGTTGTAGTTAAGTAAGTCATATAAAACATATAAATTATGTATCAAAGCTCAAAGTCCGTCATTCCCGGAGGAACCTCATTGCTGATATGACTTATTATACTCTCATCAATTTGAGAGAACTAGATCTAGGGTTGCAAAGCCCTACTTTGTCTGGTTACTGATCAGAGCTTAGACTCCTCGTGGCTTTTAATTATTTTCAGCTTACCTGGATCTAACGATTATCTTTTTATGTTGTGTTTATCGGAAAGCTTTGATTAGATATAAACCCGTATGTAGACCGATATTTGACGTTATTCAGTAGATAATGAAGCGTGTTATATATGTATCAATGTAGAAATGACATTATATATTGTGCTCTGAATTGTTGGAAAATTGAGCTTAGAAGACTAGAGAAATGAAGTTGCAGCTTGAAAAAATAAATATTAAGGGAAAGGGAATTTGAGAAACATTTTGAGAAAAATCATATAGTAGAGACAAGGTGGACAAGTAAATATATACAAAAGAGGATCAAACTGACGATATGGAAAAGAATATATTCTATAGAAGAATAAAGAAGAGACATTGTGGAAATATGAAAACTGCTAAAAGAGCAATAAGGAGATAATATTGACAACAAGTATTCCAGACATCATTGAGTATCGTCTAAAGGATAATAACTTTTTTTCTTATTCTTTTTCGTGTCTACCTATGTTTTTGTGAAAGTTGATATATAATTTAAAGAGAAATCATATGTCAGACACAGATATCCGGATCTTGTTTTTAGCGAAACCATTGGAATTCATTGCAGTTGTGTTATATATATGAGCTAACTATACTCTTCTTGCGGTTTACTACATCGAATGAGAAATGGAACATGGGCTTAATCAGTAAATAAACTTTTATATAGGTTAAATAACTTCAATCAAATATTCGAGAGCCTCTCAAAAGATTGTATTAGAAACCGGAAGTAACAAACGCTTGCATCGGCTGTATCAAGCAAAACCGCAATAAATTTCAAAAGTTTCGGCAAAAAAATAAGATGCGAATATCTGTCTTATCTTTTTTAATCAAACTGTCAAGACGGGAGGTAAAAGTATTTACGAGAACATAAACCCTTTAATTAAATTAGAATCGTTTGACAGTTGGCATGGCAACCAATGATATCTCATCACGAAGGATTGGTATAGTGACGGGTCAACTTGTCCTCTAATAGAACAACAAGTGACACGACTAGGTCATGTCACCCGACTCATATTTTCAAATGATTTTCGCAGGAATTGATTCGTCTCATTATTTTAAAGTATTTTTACAACTCGTTTTGAGAATGAGATGTTTCGCTTCATAGGGCAATAAGTGTAATTTCTATGTCTAGGAGAGTTTTTGTAGTGAATTAATTTTTTTCTGATTCACGATTTAGATAATTAAAAAGCCAGTGTATAACTGTGGTCTCATTATTATCCCTTGATTAGTATAGGATCAAATTCGCGTTGTCGAAAATTTCATTCGATATACCTCAAGTATCTATCCTTTCATTCGATATACCTCAAGTATCCTTTCCTTTTACACGAAGAATAAACAAACTGCCTGTGAAGATGTGTCTGTAATTATTCATTTTTTACATCGCCAGACAATGCTTCTAATATTACAAAATCTGATGGTTTTTCTACTAGACATTTTTCCGTATATTTGATGAATATGAAACCTATGCTACATCTGTAATATAAATGATGAAATCAATTGTAATATGAGACAATTGAAACCAATCAAAACTTGTTAAACATAGGTTGAACAGCAATTGTTTGGTGAATGAGTACTAACGTACTATCAGGCGCGTAGCCAGGGGGACATGGGGAAAAGTCCCCCCCCCATTTGAGATCCAAAATTCTTTAAATTTGCACTATTTTAAACTTATCTCAAAAATGTTGTATATCCTAATCTGGCGAACCCTCGATTGTTTTTTTCATTTGGTGTTTCATAAATTGTTCGATTGGTATTTCCAATTTCCCTAATGATTGGAGGGTTTGTGTGGGTGTTTTGTGTGTGTCTCTCTGTTTGAATAATGACTCAAAGATATCGTAAGCAATAATTTATCATTTGTCTAAAGAAATTGTATGTTAAACATATATGTGATTATTTGTTTCTTTGCCAGGACTAGAATACACTAATATTTTAATAAATTCAGTACTCAAGAAGGCTGAAATGAATCCGTAGATTAACCAAAAAACGATTACTAAACCATTCGTGTTTCCCAGCGTGACATTATTGTCATTTACGAACTTTTAGGCCATAGAAATTAATTTGTTAGCATTACTTTTGAAAAATAAAACAAAATCTAAAACCTTCTCTCATAAGACGTATGGCCGGAGACTCCCATAACTCTATACTGACTGAGAATCATATTGTGTTTTGCTTACGTCATGAACTCTGTTAATGATTTCTGGTGATTCTTAATCAATAATTTCCTATTGAGCGTTTTGACTGATGTGAATATATATGAGAGAAATGTCATGGTTACCGGTGTAGATCAACAAAACGATGATGGGGTCTAGGAATAATGATTCGCCTTGACCTACGTGACTACAGTAAACATTGTACGTAACAGAGAAGCCTAAGCTATCACAAACATAATATTTGAAATGTTTGTTATGGCATTTAAATAGCTTTAGCATTATAACATACGTCTAACCTGTATTCGCTGTTTAGCTATCATAACAATATTAAGAACTGACACTTGTCGGTTAACTCGTATATATTAGTGTCATACTTTAACACGTTATTGACATTATTAAATGTCAGTTTTGACATGATTACATGATGTCGAGGTAACAGATTAACGTGTTTAAGTAATCATATTTGCGATATCATAAAAATAACAAATTACATTTAGAGTGAAATTGTATACGTTCACGAAATATCCAACGTACTTACCAATCTACCTACTCACTTACCTAAAAAGCTTCCAGATATCTAATTAATCTTTCTACGCAATTGATTGTTTTGTGCCTGTCTGATTGGTATTGAAGCCTATGTATAGTTAGTGAACAGAAACAATGCCCGTCTGTCTGTTCCTCTATCCAGCTACCAAACTTGGTTACAGTTATCTTATGCATCAACTACGCCCTTGCAGTGCATTATTCTTTTTGTTTTAATATATTCAAGATGTAGACCTTGAACACTTGTAGATGTAGGTAACACTGGCAGCATTCAGCACGTCTGAGGACTTGCCCTTGAATCAATCACATTGTCCTGCTTTTTTGTTTCATCACAGGAGCAAATTACCAGCGAGACATAGTTATTGTCACGTTGAAAATACCAAGAAAATAGGGGAGACCCAAGTGGGAAAGTGAAACAAGAGATCGAACGAGGAGAATACAGATAAAGCAAGTTAGAGATAAAATAGTGAATACAGAATTCAACAGTAAAAAGTTTTAGGATACAAAAAAATTTAAACAGAGAAATCAAGAACTATAATAATTAAAACACACAGACAGATAAATAGTACGAGGGACACCCAAAGAGGATGAAAAAGAGTTTAAAAAACATCTTAAAATTATTTTTGTATTATATCATGTGACGGCGGCAGCACCTTTTACTTCTTTTCCCCCGATTGCTTTTGTCATTATCTAAACACGTTATCTCACCTACAATTGCGTCACCATTAAAATTGAAGGTTGGTTTGGCATATAAAATCTTTACAATATGGAATAACGAGGAAATGGATAAATAGAATAACCCTGCATCTTCTGTTACCTGTCGGTGTCATCTCGTCTCTAGAGATTGACGAGCCATGGTCATAAAACAAATCTCAACTTGTCTTGAAACATTGATCCGTTGTGAGAAAAAGTGAGCGAATGTCAGATCTATATTTTCTTGTCATATTATATAATTCTCCAGAGGTCAGAGGTCAGAGCCCTCATATCTTTCTTTACACCACAAAAGACACTGCTTATCCCAAAGGAAATTATTCTCTCATCTCTGCAATGTCAACTTAACTTTAAAGATTGCATCTTTCATCAGAAAAATGATTGGTTAGCTTAATGAAAAGCGTAGAGTAAAAAGTCTAATAAGAGCCTTTACAAATTCTTACTTTGTCGTGTTACAGAGAAACCAGTCTGGTACTGATCAGAGCTAAGACATCTTTTGGCTTTTCATTACTTTCTGCTTAACTGAAAAGCAGAAAGGCATAGGCAAAATTTTGCATCTATATACCCTAAGGATCAATAACATTCAAATCTGGTTGAGTCCTGTGGGGGTTCCAAAGAAACCCCTCATCCCCCCCCCCCCTAGTATAGGTCCTTCACGCAGTCGATATATCGTTGTAAATAATACCCTGAAACATTGCATTAAGGATCTTCTTGTGACTTTCTAAAAAATGTATCATAATTTATTTATTTTTTTGACAGAGTTTTTGCTCTTGAGTGTATTGCGTATATTATGTTCTTTGTTTATTTAGCGACACGCTGTGGTCTCATCGTCAAACGTAGGAATCTGAAATCTTGCACAATTGATCGTTTAGTTTGTCCCAAAACGTTTTTGAAAAAATATTATTTCTGATAGAGTATAGTCCTTTTGATAATTGTATGTATGTCCTTCACGCAACTGACACATCGTTAGAAGTAGGACCTTCAATTATAGCACATAGACTATTTCAGTCATCTCTTCTAAAAATATTTGTCTCAGAGTTGTGACCTTTATTGACTAA
Organism: Clione limacina; assembly: GCA_032362205.1. Classification (NCBI taxonomy): domain Eukaryota; kingdom Metazoa; phylum Mollusca; class Gastropoda; order Pteropoda; family Clionidae; genus Clione; species Clione limacina. The sequence goes on along the minus strand of JAUUEB010241268.1, from coordinate 4,040 downwards.
TTTTGCTTTATTCTGGTGTAAAATGTATGTCTTTGAGACTATTCGCAATCAGACGAATTTCCAAACGAACCACCTAAAAAAATTGAAATCTAGTAATAAATGTTGAACTTGATGGTGAAAAATACTTGTCTCTTATGATCGTGGCTGTACTCTGTATGAGTATCCAGTGTTTCTAGTTCAATATCAATTTGGCCTTCTCCAATGTAAATTTTTTTAAAAATCCTACAGATAATATGACAATAACGTTAAAAATTTCAAAATCATTGCATAGCTAAAATACGACCAGATATTGAACGTGTCAAGCTTAGATCTGTTAACTTCCAATCCATTAGGTTGCTGCCAATTGCTATGACAGCCGACGAAGCTTTTCAACTTGTAAAACAGTGTCACCTCTTATAAGAGAGACATCTTTTATGTGATAGATAACCTAGATAAATAGAAGGGACATGCTTTTTTAATTTTTTGTAAAATGTCAATCTTGAAGTGACCCTAAATAAAGAATTATTTTTGAAATATGTTATCACATCGAGTAACTTGCTCTGAATTTGAAAAAGCGACTAGTGCTTTCACGACTAACGATATCTCTTAGTTTTTTTGCCACACACTTCAATTTTATTACAAACATTTTTAAACTCATCTATAGAAATGTCTCATTTGAATATATTACATGATGAAGTACATATTGATGTCACATGAAAGTGCATATAAAATAAGTCAACGTTTAGATTCATAAGGAAATTGTTTTTTGCTGTGAAAACAAAACACAATAAATATCAGATTGTATCATATTTTTTATGGAGAAACAATTATACATGCATATTGGATAGATTATTGAATATTCTAACAAAAGAATGACTGTGTTTAATCCTGAGACAGGCATGTTTTACAGTTGTTTAAAACAAAATCCTGTAGATATTATGCGCGCAATCAACAATGAGATAAAGGTAGCCTCAGGCAACCTACTCTTGCATCATATTGTGAATATTTTCTTTATAATGAACCCATATAATGGATGACTGAGCATTTGAATTTAACCTTCATGAATATATTTTATAAAATCTTTTAACTATACAGTGTACTCATTTGTTTCTTCCTAACAAACCCTTACAAACCGATATATGAGCATGCTATTTTTAATCATTGAACCGTCGATAATCGGGCCATTCAATCATTGTATTACAAAAAGATAAATACACCAAAATAACATGTCTAATGAATTAGATCAATGATTAATTTACGATATTGTCGAAGCCTTTTCATGGTTCATTTACTGTTAATACCTTATTGAGTAAAGTAACATACAATGTGTCTTTGTGGATTATTTGCAAAATGTTTTTTTGTTACGTATTTCAGTCTTTTCAATTAGTTGATATAGGTAACATTTACATAGTTATGGGATCATTGTACGAAAAACGTTTTGATACCTGGTTGTATTCAAAGTGATGAATATGTTGAGAGTTGAAGTACATTTAAATAATTATAGGTAATTAGGTTATTTAAAAAACTACATTGTTTTTCACAAACCAGGCTTTTTTCTTCTAATGCGATAGTGTTTATAAACAGCAGTTACTTTGAATGTTCTTGAAATAAAAGATAAGGCGATTGAAAAATCATATTGGGTACTTACGTCATAGTTACAATATCAACAACAATCATTAAATTCATTAACATATCTTGATACCTACATTGTACATAATACCAGTCACAACCTATTGACAACATCTATTATGTGGTGCGTAAACCATGATAATCTTTAAAAATACAACGTCTAACACTTTCTACAGTAAGATATATATTTCCACTCCAATTGAGTAAAAACACTGAATAAATTACTTCCAGTGTACTCAGAATACTCTAAAAGCGAGATTCTAGTTCTGAACACCTCACCACTTTGCCATAGTTGAACAATAACTGAACATAAAAACATAAATTACAACAGCATCGTAAAAACATCAGGAACAGCAGCAACAACCATTTATTTAACATTTTGTATAAAACGTTCGAAAATTGTGAAGGATGATGAGGAGCGTCAGCTAGATTTTTCTTATAAGTAAGTCTTACAAATAGTAACTAGTGTAGAAATTCAAACTATTTTCCTTCAGAACTTTCTTCTCAAATGATATCTTGACGCAATCCAACAGCTTATCCCATCCCAGAATAAATAACAACAACATAAGTAAAGGATGTCATGAACATTATCATAACCAACTTATATGAACATTTTCATAACCAAGTAATATAAACATTATCATAACCAAGTAATATGAACATTATCGTAACCAAGTAATATGAACATTATCATAACCAACTAATATGAACATAATCATAACCAAATAATATGAACATTATCATAACCAAGTTATATGAACATTATCATAACCAACTAATATGAACATTATCATAACCAAGTAATATGAAGATTATCATAACCAACTACTATGAACATTATCATAACCAAGTAATATGAACATTATCATAACCAAGTAATATGAACATTATCATAACCAACTAATATGAACATTATCATAACCAACTAATATGAACATTATCGTAACCAACTTATATGAACATTACCATAACCAAGTTATATGAACATTATCATAACCAACTAATATGAACATTATCATAACCAACTAATATGAACATTATCATAACCAAGTAATATGAACATTATCATAACCAAGTAATATAAACATTATCATAACCAACTAATATGAACATTATCATAACCAAGTTATAATAATCTATTATCATAAATCTTGCAAACGTCGATGCAATAGCCTCTTTGTATAATCCTGTTGAGTGTCTACATATTAGCTACATCTCTTTAGCACGAACCACTTGCTCCAAAATCATGAGTTGCAAGCATCTGCAGCTGGCATTTTTGAGTGAAATTTTGTATAAGAAAATAATTTACTGACGTCAGGGTTGATATCTTCCTGTTATAAAAAGCGATTCTTTTGAAGAGAATAAAAATGAGCTCGTGGATCACATTTTCTTTCAAGCTTTGGCTTTCTTTTTGTCGTTTCCATTGTAAATCATACACAAATTATATTCTTTTTTGTTTTATTTTTGTAGTGAATCTCTTTTGATATGTTAGATCTTTTGATTTTCTTTTAATGACAAGGATATTTAAAAAAGAACTATATTACTAATCCAGAATTTGGTTACAAGGTTGGTATGAAATAAAATGACACATGCGCTAGCGTTAAGCATACTATGATAAATACGTTAACCGCATAATCAGTGCTAGAAACCAATGAGATTTGTGAGGGTAATGGGTTGAGCCAAAAAGAACTTCCACTCTTGACACTCAAGCACCAACGCATCAAAAATATTGCTATGACAACGCAGTTGAAAATCAAACAGTTTTTGAGTGTTGAAACCTCGTATTTCAACTCGGGAATCTTACAGATTTTGATGTTGGCATCAAGCCATGCTCATGATTTATGTTTTCTTGACATTTGAAGAAAATTTGGAGTACTCGGGTTAACTCCCCTTAGACTCTATTGAGACTGGTCTACAAATTATCTTGTACATACTCGATTTTGTAAAACTCAATTTAATGTATTGAACTGTGTGGTCTTCATCCCACTTGAGACTGTTTGAAAACTTTTCCAAGCGTAAATCAACGGTCTTGACGGTTTCATGATATTCGTGAGCACTAAACTGTCTTCATGTTCACCATTTACTCATAATATTTTAACCAACTGTTATTGATGTTATCTATAACAATATACACTGAATTGTATGCTTGGATGTTTGTATGGTTGTATGGTTGCTTTCTTGCACTTCTTTAATCTCCGAAGTCTCTGGATGGATTTTGCTGTAATTTCAACATAAGATAGCAAACATACCATAGATTGTGATGGGCTAATTAAAATTATGAAAATGCAAATATTTTGGATTTAATGAAGCATTTACGATTGTTTCCTATATATTCTAATCTAATTGAAGACGTTAACCTCTTAAATAATCCAGACAGCGATGCATGGTATTTGAACATCGCTCACGGACGGGCGACCCACCGTCGTCAACGA
>JAUUEB010241157.1:0-13415 GCA_032362205.1 Clione limacina | reverse complement strand
ACAAGTCGAAAAAGCGTAAAAATTGCTGTGAATGTATTCCAGAGTTTGTTTATATCGGAAGTAAACAAGCCTTGCCGAAAAAATTGCCGAAAACACTTCTAGTGTCGCTAAATGATAGATGCTGCAAATCCATGATGGCATCATTACTCCGGTAGAATAGGGTTTTCGGAATCGACGATGTCATCGTTGCTCCGACGTTAAAGAGTTAAACCCTCTACCTTGTCTGTCTACTTTATTTTTTCAGTTGTTATAACATTATTTAGCAAGAAATAATAACAACAGCAATGAATACGTATATAATCATTGATATTGTCTGTTTGGGCCAATGAGAGCCTACTTCCAACAAAAAAAATTGAGCTAAAACTGACCTAAACGAAGAAATGCACAAGGTGCTTAGAAATGATGATCGGAAATAAAAATATTTCTTTTCCTTTTGTTTTAAAACAATTCAAAACCTTTTATTATTCTTTTTAGTTTTTGGCATTTGTTTTATTTTATTTTATTACAAAAATAGGCATTATGTTTATTGTCTAAAAGGTTAAGAACACATCCCATTTTTCTTATGTCTTGGTTTCTTTTTATGCAATTGCCATCTATGCGTGGAACCTAACCCTCGTAAAACCACAGACCTGGTATATCTTTTTTGGTATTCTATTTTTGTTCAATGCCTTTGTTTGTTAATTAGTTATTATCCAATTCACTATGAGAGAAAACTTACATCCACTTGAGGGTTTTTCTGAACATCAACAATTACATCAGTGGCACGGCTACCATATTGTTTACGTGCACGGCCCCAATTAGCTTTGACCTCAATGTTGACCTTTTCACATGAGGGTTGTAGGTAAGCTTTACCAGTAGACACACACAGAATCTGGTCACGCTTGATCTCATCAAATATGTCAATCTGTTGCAATAATAAAAAAGCAAACTTAAAAACACATTCAGAGGCTAAAGAAAATATTTTTTACAGTCTTTGTTTTATATCACACTGTATTATGTGACAATCAATAGTATGTCATACTTTTCTTGAGAAACTCACAATAATTGTTTTTACAACAAGTGACATGAAATATACCTTCTTATAACAACCTCAGATGGCATAGCTCTTTTTAAAAGTTCTTTGTTATAATGATTAAAAACAGAGTTCAAAAAAGTAAACAATGAAAACAATCTGTGTGTCTTGCATAAGTTTGATAAAATAAATAAGATGTCTTTTTATTTTCTTAATAATTGAAATCGTTTGTAAAGCTTTCTCCTGACATGGATACTAAAGCACTTGAGGGGGTCTATAAAAGGCAGATAAGAAGCAACAAATTCAAGGGAAAATTGCTAATTTAAGCTCTTTCAGATGCTCATTTATTCAGGAACAATGTTCCTGATCATCCTTGTTTACTGCAGTTGACAGTTGAAATGTTTGATCACCTAATAGCTTGATAAAGATCAGAGAAGTGTGCAGCAACATGGAAACTGTCTCATCATCAGATTGAGCTCTCATGAACATTCTTGTGTTAAACTTACAAAACAAACAACTTCAACAGATGTTTATATCATACCTTTTTTCCATCTAATGTATATAGGATCCTTGCTTGTTTCCATAGCCCCAGTTTCTGTGTAGAACTCTGCAGTAGATCCTCAATACTGTGTCCCCACACGTTGACACAACGTTCAGCTGTCTCACCATTTGGGTAAACGAACACACGTTTCTGAGCAATGTAAAACACTTATCTATTACCCTCTGATATTACATTTACTCATGTAATTGTGATGAAAACTACAATAAAATATAGGGGTAACATAAACATTGTTTAAAAAACAATGATATATAGAACCAGAAATTAAAATTCAAACAAATGATTCACAAACTGCATAATAATACTAAAAAGCCCCTATAAAAGAGTTATTTTAAGTCTTATACCTTGTAAACGTATACTGAGTAACAAAATATGCCGTGATTTTTCAAAAGTATTGGTATTTGAAAACATTTTAACCCTTCTCTTGCTTTTTAACAGATTCTGAGTTAACACATGGTTTACTAATAATTTGTCAGTCGAAAAACCAACCAGTCAATTAATTCAAACATGAAGTTACCTTTGATGACAACTACATATTGTTAAAAAACGTAATATACACCAATTCTTACCATTTTTGGTTGTTGATAAAGTTTCCCACCAAGATTGACTCCAACTTCTGATCTCTTTTCAACTTGATTTGCTTTAATCTCCCCAAGGTGTGTCTGCAAGCAAACAAGAATAGCAGATAAAGTATATGTTACTTTTAATATTCAGTTTTAATAAAGAAAAAAGTATTAAAATATGAATGCTAAAAAACATCAAATGTCATAATAAGTTATGTCATTAGTATTACCATTGTCCTCTTAGAAAGTACAAATAAATAAATAAATATGATATCAGCTCAATGAGTGTAGTTTTCACACAATATTTTAGAAGTACAGTAACATATTTTGAATTTATATACTTTTTGAACAACATTAAGCTAGCTTCTGAGTTTAAAGCCGAGTGATATAGTTAGGAGACAATAGCAAGCAAAGCAATATGCTTCAAATTGTGTGAACAAATATATGATTTAAAGTGTCTATCATATCACAGACTTTATGCGCAATGACAAATGTGTTTACTATGAAATCTACTGTTTTGTAGCCCTAACTCAAAGAAACAATCGCCAGTGGTTGAGGAAAGGCTGTATGCTTTACGTGGAGCAAAATAAATTATGTATTCAAAATTTATTCTTACTCTGTAAAACTCTTCACTGCCATCCAGAGAAGACTAAACCATACCTTACAAGTCTTTGAAAATCATCAATTGATGATAATAACCAAAGTTACAAATATTATTTCTTCACATTTAACGTTACTTGTTAACTGTCAAAGTCATTTTACTTTTATAATTGATAAACCTAAGATTCCTCCTATTCTAACCCCGTAACAAAATTTTAACCTCCTGGTAATGAACGTTTTCATCAAAACCTGGCAATGTGTCAATCAGTGAACCGGAAGACAAAGAACCAACCAAATGTGTTGATAAAATACCAGAAGTAATTCAACGTAACTTTTTTGTAGAAGGAAAACTGACACATATTCCTATTTTATTCAAGGTATTTGAAGTCAATCAATGTTTACCTCAAGTTTATGAACTGAGTGATGTTTATCCTGCTCCTCTGCTGTTGGCTCCTGCCAATGTTTCTCGATCACAACTGGCTGCTTGCTGCTTAGAGTAGACTTGTACACACCTGGATCCATCTTATCCATTCTTCTACCCTTAATCTGGCGTAACACATGTTTATCCATGTCCAGAGCTAAACACACCTGGGCTCTGAATTGTCTCTTTTTACGTCTGTTTTCATCTTTAGATTCCACCACTGAAATATTGACCAATCAATGAGGATAAGCAAATAAGTAACAAATTAAATCCTGATTATTTTCATATTGTTTTGAAGTATTCCATGTGACTTAACATGTAGAGCAATACTCCTTGCAAAGATATTATATCAATGAAATTAAAAATTTCTAGTCTCTGGAGTGAATTTTGCAAGTCTAAAGTAAATTGTCATAGAAAAATTTAAGAGTTGTCTAAAAATTGGTCAAAGGGTGTGCTTAATAACTATTTAAGAAAAGAGATTATTTGCACATCAATTTCAGCTTACTTATTATTAAATGAGAAATGGATACAGGAAAATTAAAACATGGGTTTAGTTCAAATTGGTAAACAACAGACCAGAACGGCAAATCAGCAGAGGAAAATTGTGGAAAAATCTACAAATAGTTGAATACCTATCCAAAAGAGGTTTTTTAACCATACAAAACTATTTCTAGACTCTAGACATTGCATTTGTCTCTTTTCCTATCCTCAACTTGTGCATAGTGTTTGGGCAAAAAGAAGCACCAATAGTCATTTACAGTTGCTTCCCTAGTAATTCATCTAATCTGTGAAAATGCTGCTACTTCCTGACTGCCAAATTTACAAAAGAGCCACATAAAATATGCTAGGTTAGGGCAATAAAACACAGTCACCAGAATGATAGCCAGGTATTTTTCTGGCAGCAAAATTGAGATAACAAACCGAATAAATCAATGCCAAGATAGTGACATCATTAATCATTAAACTAACCTTCAGGTGACACAAACGCCTTTGTACTGGACACCCAGACTTCAATAGGAGCTCTCAAAATGACATCAAGGGGTGGCATTTTTATGTTATGTAATAGTGCTTCTCTTTCTCGTCTGATTTTCTGGGCTTCTTCCACATCCAAATCTGTTAAAACAAAAATAATGCAAACATAGGTTTACAGTATGATCATACACATTTAAGATCAATTTTATTAATGTATATTTGACATGTTAAAACCTTATTAATATCTTTTGAATTGTTATGTTTGTTGTCATAGTTGCCAATGGTTGTCCTAGAAATGTTCATAGTTGCCCACTGTGTCAAAAAAATTATTTCTGCTTCTTCAATATTTTATCTCTTCTCATTGTATTTCTCCTTCTGTCTCTCTCTCTCTGGTTTGTGTGTTATTGTGTGTTTCAGTGTTATAACAACCATATTACACTGATACAGCTATTTTACTGAAGCTAGATGTTATACCTACTTCTATGTCATGCCTACCCATGTGATATGCATAGAATACATCGTGAATACAAATAGTCAGGTAAGACAACAGTTCACTTAATGTAACAGTTGATACATCAAGGCGTGTGATTATATGCAGGTTTTACTGTAAATAAAACAGATTGTGTACTATTTATAAAAAGACATAACTACAGTTGAACTTGCTTAGCGGCCACCTTTGGGTAAGAGGCCACCTGCGGTAAGTGGCCACCTTTGAGTGCGACAATTCAATTTTGTTCTCTATAAGATTCTTCTAATGTCAACTTCCTGTAAGAGGACACTTGCAGTAGGGGGCCAGTTTGGCTGCTGAAATTCACTGGCCTCTTAGAGCAAGTTCAACTGTACTTTCAATTTTAAATCTTGTAGATAGATCTTAACTAAAAATGACTTATCTGAGATGGTAGCAGGCATGCGAAACAATCGACACAATTAATCATACCTTTCTGTTCAGTATCCTCCTCATTTTCTCCCTCTTCATCCCCTTCTTCATCTTCCTCTCCTCCTCTACCTCCTCTTCCTCCTCCTTGTTTTTCTTTATTTTCTGTTCCCAGCATCAGATCCAAAGATTTCCTCATCTGAATATTGACTTCTTCATTTGCTGCTCTCTGTAGACGTTCTAATCTGGCCACTTCATCTTCTTCCTCTTCTACCTTTGCTTTGTTGTCTAGAGTGATAGAAAGTATTTGATAAAGTAGAGGAATACAAATAACATCAATGACAACCAAATGTATCCAAAATCAGTGTTATAATCATTTTGCTCACACAAAATCAGTTTATTAATCAAAGTTGTTTTAATTTGAGCTGATAGCTCACAAACTAATAAATCAAAAAACATCAGCATCAACAGGGAACGGAAAGTTGAAGATGATCAAGGTCAGCCTGGCAGTTTAAGGTCAAAGTTGATGGAGAGAAGATCAGCAAAGATTCCAGCTTCATAAATTGAGCGCCTGTAGACTTCAGGTCCCTAGAAGTGAAGCCTCTGATCCTCAGTCATGAGGTTGGGCCATGTATTTTCCAAGTGACATGACAAAAGAACAGACAAGAAAAGCATTAAATAAGATAAAACATTTACCTGTCTGCTCTGCTTCCCTCTCTGCTTTCTCCAGCAGCACCATGTTGATCATCTCATTCTTACAGTTGTCCACAGCATGTCTGACCAGGTCATCTATCTCAAGGACCATCTCACCATCTTCTAAGTACATCCTACGAGCAGCGTTACTGAGACCCAGCCTGTGGTTGCACTGGAGCAAGATCTATGGTGACCATTGGATGATAAAATATATTTGATTAAATAAAAATGAGTTTCTTCATACAGGCTCATGTACTCAATGATCACATTAACAAAACACCAAAAATATAGCTTAAAGATCCTTAATCATGAAAGGTAAATACTTTTAATACCTTTTGTAATTTTTTGTGAGATCCCGTATTTGTGTTGTTACCCTGTCTAAATAAATTACAATACCTTCAGAAATTTCTTAATATGTTATGTGAGTAAAGTTATGTATCTTTTGAAAATACAGAATTTGTTTATATCTGAACATTGGCAATCATTCTCAAAATATAAACTTTTTAGTATTATGTCATTCTATTTCTCATTCAATTTACTTCCTCTTATTTATTTGTCCCAAGCAACTTCTTTTCAGCTATAAAAATGTATTTTTAAGGAGTGAAATTGTCAATGCAAACAAACTATAATAAAAAGATGAAGTACATACTCCTTCAATACTTGAACCACAAATAATCTCTCCTTTTCTGAGACGACCTTCTCCATTCTTGTAAACCAAGACCTTGACAGTCTGAACTGTCTTGGCAGCATTGATCTCTCTGGCAATGGTCTGTACACTGGTTTGTTGCTTCAGGCCCTCCAGCACGTCTAGCCAGTAGCTCAAGGTGATATCTGCCTCAAATGTTGACAGATCTACTTTATTGTTCAACACCTTGAAACTGCCAATTTCTTTTATCTTCAGTTTCTTGGCTGAAAATTTAAAATTGGAAATATTTAAATCAAAATATGTTGAACAGTTGATGGCTTTTGTTTATTACTTAAATCTACAACCTTGAAAACAGTGGGGGGGGGGGACTTATCCAAAATTATCACAAAAGCTAGATTTAATGTTAAAAATGAATACTGTTGTGAACTAAATGAATAAAAAGATATATGCAAATTGGTGAATAGAAAGCTAGTTTCATAGAACATCATATTTACCTTCACCCATTGCACAATGGAAGTTATTGTTGTTGGGCAGTGCCTGAACCTTGTAGCGCCCCCTTAGTGACTTGGCACAGGAGATGCAGACTGTGTGCTCTTTTATTTCGGTTTGTGAAACTGGAACCTCAACAATGTAGCCCTGTAGATAGAATGATATATTTCTTTGATTATCTAGTCATAATTGACAGAACAAGATTTTAATAAACACTCAAGTTTAGGAATGCAGACAATGCCAATTGCTATTATTCACTGAGACTTTTTTTAAAACATAAGGTCCAGGAATATGTTGTGCGTTAAATTAGATAACTTTGAAATATGTGAAAACGTTGAGCTCGTGAAAAATATTAAACATCTCATGAAATGGTTTGACAAAAGGAGAAACAAAAGGTTAAATGTATACTAAGTAACTATTGGTCTTTTTAAGTTTGTAATACTATTTGATTTGTATATTCAACATACTGGTTGGTCAATGTCCACTTTCTGAGCAATGGAGAACGTACAGACATCAGCTTTGTTGGCAGCAGTGATTTCTGGAAAAAACAATATGTTTTCTTTACTGATGTGAAACTGCATCAACATGAAGAAGAATTTACAAACTAAATAATAATAATAAAATTTTTCATTTAACATCAATATTTTTTATGGTTATGCAAAACATGAATCATTGGCATAAATTCAAGTGATCTTACCTTTGTCTGGCAGCTCAGCACTGAAGGCATGGAGGAGGCCTGTCTCAGCATCATATCTCCATCTCTGGTGAGCTTTACCAAACTGGTTTGTGCGTCGCGTTTGGAGTGTTATTGGACAACGGTCAAATGATAATGGTGGTGCGAGAACACTTGTTGTTGCAGGTAATGATACTGTTAGAACAAATTGTTGATTTGCTCTTGATTTTATTTCTCTGAAATATGAAAGAAAGTTGACTTTGATTTTTTGTCTATTCATGAAATGAAATAAATTAATTTGATATTTAGAACCAAAAAACTGAATATGAAATAAAAATATGACAAATATGTCCACCTCTTCATAAATCTCCTTATTGATAGATTTACTAAAAATAGTAGATTATTTAATTTTTATTTCGCCTCAGACCTAAGTGGTCTGTTTAAATAAATGCAAATATAGTTAAGCCAATAGAAACTCCTTTACTTTCCAATGGTATATAATCACAGTGATGATGTACAAAACACTTCTCTTTGAACAAAGTAATGAGTATAATTTTCTTTGATAATGATAAACATTAATTGACATTAGTGATTGTATTAAAGTTTTTTCTTAATTTTGGCAAAGGAACATGTTAATTATCAGTATGTTTCATTATTGTCTTTAGGGTTTGTGTCATTATTGGCATGCTTTTCTTTTAAAAGCCATAGAAACATATGAATTGAATCATTGGTTGTTAAAATGTTAAAAGGATGACTGCCTAACCCAAAATTATATATTGTTCTTTAAAAGATTGATGTATTCTATTCTCTTATAGCTAAGTGGTAATTTAGGTGTACCATGTCAAACACAATAAGAATCATATATTAATTCTAAAAAATAATTGCTACATATATAAAAAGTTGATTGCCCTTATATGGACACAGCAGCACATACCCAGATTCAGTGATGTACCATCTCTGATACACGCAGTCAGGTTTACGTTTTGTCAAGATGACATCAGCTGTGTGACCCTCTGTGTCTGTGGCGGCCAATACAAATTGTCTGTTGGACTGAACAGCAATAAAACCATCCTCAAAAACAAATCTTTGAAGTGTGTCTCGATGCATTCCTCCAGAAGTTTGAGGCCTGTGACTAAAGGTGTGAACAAAAAGTATGTTACTGCAGTGAGACATCTTGCTTGCATAAAAACATCAATTTTTGAAGGGAAAATATTATTCTAAGGAGTGTTTTTTGTGATAATAAATTGAAATAGAATCCACTATTGATAATGACATGAGGCTTAACTAAAATATGAATGGTCAAAAACACTTTCAGTGTTCTGCATTATGAATAGTAGTTGTTAAATCAATAAAAATTATGAATTCATTAGCCTATAAGTTCAATAGTCTCACACTGCATACAGATTAACAGAGATAGTAAAGATGAGATGGTTATGACTTTACTTCATACGATTGGAATACATTATTAACCTAATCAGATTAATAACATCAAATAAATCATCACTTACATGTTTGTTTGTTTTTTGTTATGCCTGAAACCATCTTAGACTAATGCTAAGTCAATGTGGTAAAAAGTAAATCAATAGTTCTGATGCTGTTTAGGTTATATCTTTACTGTTTTAAATATTCCAAAAAGTAGACCACTTTCAAACTTCATGAGGTAATCTGTTACTAGGACTCAGAATTTTACATTGGTTTAATCATTTGATCAAAAGCTGTAGTTCTTGATAACTGCCTTATATGCCTGTGTAAAACTAAATATCATGTCTGAGCAAGCACCTTTACATAAAGCAGTTTTTATACTTTTTTTATTTTTTATTTATTAATCAGAAAAAAACATTCAGTATGTCAAATAATTTTTGAGAAATTTGTGGTTTGATGCAGTCACTGTCGATCTTTTTTAAAAGTGTCTCAAATCTTAAGATTTATACCAAATTACTTCATTCCATGTTTGTGATTGATTGCTTGGTAATCATTCAAAATTAACATGAGATATGAACGTAAAAAAAAGCAATTTTGGTAAATGAAGGTACTTCTTTAATTATAGAATTCATGCATTTTGAAAAGAAAGTTTATAATAGTCAAATAACAACTCACATTATTTTCTTTACATTTCTTCCACATACCTGAATTTTTCATAAAGTTCTCTGTCTGTGTACTTATTGGCCTCAGGGTCTTCATTGTCTAGGCTGTTGTTGACATTAACTAAACGCTCCCATGGCCACTTGAGTGAATTCATGCGTTCCTCAGATCGCAAATGGGACTTCTCATGAAATGATCTAGATAAAATACAAGAGGAGATTTTAAAATAAATCCAGGCATAATGGCTGAAAGCAAGCTTGACGCATAGTCCTTTAACATGGACATTCTCACCATTAGCTAGGTCAATCTTATCAGGACTCAAACTTATGACACATAAAATGAGATAATGATTTATCTACTAGACTTTCAGAGTATGGCAGAGCAACAACAGATAGTCAAAGCACAAGTCAAAGCATACCTCAGGGTCTGCCGCAATACTAAGAACCCTATACACAACAAGCTTAGAAGTCAGGCTCAGCAAAGACTGAATCTGTCACGAATTGGATGACTTAAACCTCCTCAACAAGTGTTGCCATGAAAAGGAAGTGAATGGGTCAAAGTGCAAAATAAGTAGATTTAATACAGTCATCTGGCATTCAAATTTTGTTTAAGACTTTTAGATATCTTTATCACAGTAGAGAAGGAAGAACAATAATCTCCAAAGATAAGACCTAATGATCACAAACTAATAGAGATTAAGGTAACTAAAAGGTGTGTCATAAATAAAGAAATGTGTCATAAATAAGTGTTAGAGTGACTCACAGGTCTCTAGAATCTCCCACATCTGATTGCTCATCTTCACCATCTACACTACGCATCATCATCTGGGAGTTGCTGCGTCTGCTGCTGGCTCCATCTCCCTGGTCCTGGTGAACCTCTTCTTCCTCAGAACTCCATTTTCTATTGACAATCAGTGAAGTGCCAATGGCCACTGGACCATCAACCTCTAGCACATAGTCTGCAGAGAAATAAAAGTTAAAAAATAAGGGCTGGGTATTCATCCACAAGATTTTTTGCTTATATAGCACAATAACCCTTTTCAAGACAAACATAGTGAATGAACCAAAGAAGTTTATGCATTAGTTCATGGTGTCATGATAAAAACTTGTATCAGTAGACTGCTTAGTACAGTTTATCTGATTAATTTCTTTTATCATGGCAATAAAACAAGGGGTCTTTGAGCACCTCAAAAGAAACGATAACAGAGTGAAAATGTAATGACCATAAATGGATTAATTAAACAACAGTAAAACAAGGGGTCTTTAACCACTTAAAAATGATAACAGATTGCAAAATTTTGTCCTGGGGCAAAAGAGGGAAAAAAATCTGCTGACATCTTGTGCCTGCTAATAGTAGTTGTTTATTCAGTTTTGCCTCAGTCAACAATGGTCTGTTCAAGTTAAAGCAAGATGTGACTTCTGTGTTTTGTGGGTCTTTCTATAATCATGCTCCTCACACAACACAAGAAGATTATATTAGAGGTATAGGTAACAAATAACATATATCCACATCAACATGTGACTTTTACTTGCATCTAAGGGATAAAAGCCAATTATTTATATGACACCATGTCCAACATTTGTGTTTTTTCCTACGATAGCTGTATAATAAGGTTTCACTTATAAATGTTGTTGAAAATAAATACAAGGTTCAAGGTATCATAATTAAATGCAAGTTAACTCACTCTCTGGGTTTCTCAGTGAACAATAATGCTGTATCTTTGCCACATCAGAGGCCAGTTGAGACAAAAGGTATCTTCTCTTCTGCTCCATTCTCGACAATTTAGGGTCTGACCATGCCTCCCCAGTAGACACATATACCAGTTGATCCCTCTCTAAACTTTGAAGGGTGAATAGTTCTGTTCCTTTAGCATCAAACACTCTTCGAGCAGCAAATGGGAGGTTGAGGAGGCAGGTACAGTGGTTGAGAAACTGAGAAAATAATGAGTAACCAATGTCAAAGTACAGTAAAAACCTGGATAAGATGTACATTTTAGTGTAAGACAAATTTGAACTTCCTATAAAAGTTTTACTTATAAGACTACAGGTTTAAAAATCCCAATGGACATTTTGATACAACATAAAATATACGATTGTTAATGTTCAGAGCAATGTGTTTCAGTTCTAAAGCATGAAACCTTATTTTCCAAATCTATTAGTATTCTTTGAACTTATAGCAATTTTGATATTGGTTTTTATTAGCATTTTATGGCCTCTTGGTATTATTTTATATTTATTTATCTAAAGCCAACTATAGTTTTGTTGTTTCAATATCATTTTTACAGTAAATATATTCTCAAACTTTCATGCAAGAGGCTAGGAGTTTTTCAAAGTTGGTAAAATGGCTTTGTTTTTGTTCAACAATCGATGGCTCTCATCTTATTCCAGATCTTGTTTCATCAAGCTCATGACGAGGCGAATTTAGAACTAAACTTATAATTGTCAAGCTGATAACATCACACAAACAATTGTCAGCACTTCTATAAATTTTGTGATTTATTATTTATTAAATACAGCAGATTACAATAAATTATGATATTTGTCTTATCAATACTCTGCTGTACATGCCAAAGAATGCAATGTATGAAAATCACAACAGTTAAATTCAACGCTCATTCTCACTTTAATTCAACATAACAACTTAAGCAATTATGATTGATGGGTGTGACCACACAATATTAGAACAAATGTTACGTGTAATAGAAATCTATGCTCAAGAGCAATATGATATTGAGGACAACTACATGTGACATACCATCATTACTTCCAGCTCTGTGAGGGTCAGATTCATACAATGAAGATCAAAATCAACTTCCTCTTCCCTAGAATCCTGTGTTGATATGTTCTTGTTCTTCTTGTTCTTTGATGCTTGCTCCTTTTTAGCATTATCTTTCAACATCTGATATGCAATAAAAGAGACCAAATTATGACAACATGTAAATATGATCTTCGTTTTTTTATTCAATGAGCTACGTTGCACGCACACTGAACACTTCTGCTTAAAATGTATCACATCAAATTATAGAAATCTGGCATTTTTACTTGGGGGGGGGGGGATTTGGAAGAACTTCTTGCTACACTTTACATTTGAATGATGTTTTTGTTTAAATATTTCGAATAGAAGTCAAAAGAAATAAAAATTAATTCTTACTTGATATTGTTCCTCGATGTGTTTCTTAACTGTCATAGAATTTCCAGTTTTCCATTATGTCACGGGAGTAGGTCTTACAAGTCTAACATCGTCTACCATAACTTTAGGCACATCAGACATGCCAGACCTACTTCTTTGACACATGTTGACTTTTTTATTTCTTTGAACCTTTTTGGCTACTCTACTTGTGATTTCATAACACCAAGGGGTATTTGACTTGTGCAACTCACACACAGGACTTACATTTTATCACATATCTCTAATATAACCAGGTGCTAGATCCAGCCAATCTCTAGGAATCTATGGGGTATATCCAAATACAAATAATTTGCTTGTGTGCCGTATGCATCAGCATCATATGTAACACAATGAAACTCTTTTTTTTAGAAAATTTATCTTTTTTTAAACATTTCCTGAAAGACTGTGAGATTAAACCACAGACCAATGGTCACTCTGGATTCTTTGCCCAGCATCTTAACCATTCAACCATTGGGATTTCAGAGGTCTAAACCACAGGGTCGCCTGAGATCTAAACCACTAGGTCGCCTGAGATCTTGACTTCAAAATCAGAAGAGAACTTACAGTTGTGAGGTTTGGTCCAACAACGCTGACAGCATTATCAAGACTTTTGTCACCATTCTTTAAAACTTTCAGTCTAACTGGAGTCACTGGAATAAAATA
>JAUUEB010241046.1:0-13415 GCA_032362205.1 Clione limacina | reverse complement strand
ACTCCACTTATCTTAGAGAGTATCTTTGGAATGACGTCATATCCTCGATAAGTTTCATAATTCAAGTCAGCAGTAGACAAAAAATGCACCCTTCTTTAATGTTAAATGAGTATTTATACTTTATTGTAACAAACATTCTAAAATATAAATGTATTTACCTTCTAAACACTGATGTTTAGAAACCCATCTTACGAGGAACATTTTATGCTAAAAAAAAGTAGGAGAAAAGCCGTGCATAATGCTATCACATATTTTCTAAATTTTCTCATGAGCATGAAATTTGAAAGAGGGGTGCGCATAATTTTTACTGTGAACTGTACGTTTTTTTTTACTATTTCTATCAATTGAAAATATCCTATCATACCACCTCTGCGCTTAAATGACCTCTTTGAGTTGATAGCGCTGTAAAACCTTACATTATCAGAGCTTGTGAGTTATAACCAACCTGGTTATCAGATGTCTTTTTCATTGGCGTTCGAATGTTATAAATTATAAGATTTGTGGGAAAGACAGAAAACAATGCACCAGTGTCTCTTTTACTTCTTTCTGTATAGTGAGTAGCATGCGAGAATAGCATGGTGTGTTACAACTTATTTTACCTGTTCATACGATTATATTATTTAGGATTTTGTGATCTATATGTAATATGAGCTGAGTTCAAGTAACAGTGATGATTTTAATTTCTTTCTGACTGTTAAGTTGTGTTGTGCTTTTTACCTCAAATAATTTGTTAATACTTCTTAGGAAACAAACTATGAAATCTTTTAGCTATATGAAGTAGAGAGGATTGGATTTACGAAGTAGAGAGGATGTTGTAAGAAAACATGTTTTGATGTACAGCAAGGTCTTGTGACAGGTTGATTTCATCATTGTTATTCTATTTTCTTATGATAAATTTTGATAGTAGAGACATTTTCTTCTTCTTCGTCATTCTCTTTAACCTTGAACCAAGTCAACTGTTGTTGACTAATTTTGGGTTAGCGTACTGCTTTTAACACACTCATGTTTTTTGCCCAACACATGTTTTGCTTAACACATGTTTCGCGTTAACATCTTGGTGTTTCCCTTTGCCCAAAGGGTGGCTGCTATCGGTTTTCAGAAGTAAATAATCAATACACCATATTGGACTAGAAAAAGCAGACTTTCTGTACCTTGCGCATTTCATTGAAAGCAACTTTGATTTGAGATGCTGACTTCTTTTGTGTTGTTTTCTTTATTTTCCTGACATGGGATATACTAGATTTGATGTTTAATGTGTTGTACATATTTTTATTTTGCCAAACATTTAATCAGTGCCTCAAAACGATATATTTTTTGAGTAAATATTGTATTATGTACAGATGATGTGTTGGAACTGGTATGCTTTCATCATTAGAGCTAAGCCAATGTTCCTCAAACAATTGTGCTTCTTTGCTTTTATTTTTAATCAATTTAGTAACAATTATTTTCCTAGAGTTATTCCCCTTATCTTAGATGTTAGATGTTTACATTTTACATTTTTCAGAAATTAACTTGTAAAAGATCTGGAGTTGAAGAACTATTTAATGCAGTTTTCCTTTTATAATTTAGGTAGTTTGCTTTAATCTGTACCAGTTGGCATTATTTGGCTACTCTGCCTATGAATTCCATTCACCAAACAATCTGATAGTTTCCCCAACAAGAATGCATGGTTTCAAGAACAACAGTGTAATAACCATGCCAAGGGATCCAAACTCAGGGTTTATTTTTCATGTGTCACTAAGTGCAAGGATTACCATTTGAACACATTTTTGGGAAGGAAAATATCTGCTGTCCGATATTTTGAGCCTGTTGATCCCATGCTCAGTGTCTTAATAACATAATCATTGCCCTTTGATCTTTTTACTTCTGAAGAATAAGTGATTAATTTTTAAAAGGTAAGTTTTTGGGTATGATAGTTACAGTATGAAAAATGTAGATATAAAAAAGGAGAACAATCAAGTATTACTATCAATTGGAGAAATTATTTCTTATTTAGGAAGAGGGAAAATATATGGAGTGTTTTCACTTCTATTAAGTGTTTTCCCTGTTTAAAAGAAATTAATTTTTTTTAATAAAATGAATATGGAGTTGTTATTAAAATGAAAAGATTAAATGTGAATGTGTTGATTTTTATTCTGTTTCAGACTTAGTTCCAATAATAAAACAGGGTGATACAGAAGCTCATCCAGAGCTACATAAGACGGGCTCAGGCAGTATAGACTCTGACTCAGAAGTCAAGAAAACAAGTGTTAAGTTGCCTCCAGTAAAGAAGGTTATCAAAGATGAGGGACCAAAGGAGGAGGTAGGCTTTGTCTTTTATTATCTTTGACACAGAATGCTCGCATAAAGTACTTATCTCGGGTAGGCTCGCTACCTCCAAACTCTAATAGCTAACTACAAATTCAATGCAAAAATTCATGGTTAAAAGAACACGACAAAGTCAATGTAGAAATTCAAAGTTAAAAGAACACGTCATTATTAATTAATAATAACTAATAACTAGAGCTGATTAAAGAGAAAGAGCTGAGATAGAGGTTTCTTCATAGAAGATGGAGCTATCTCTAACGGTAAAGAGGTTACTCAAAGGAGATGGAGCTAGCTATTTTACTAAAGACTGAACGCGCGGAAAAGCTAGCTTGATTTCAGGTTTGGCTACCTCCAAGAAAAGTAAATATACAGGCATGTGGCAGAGGCTCTTATGACACTGGTACATGTAGTAAGAATAAAGATTTTAGCAACAGCGATTTTTTTTACCAAATCCTGACCTCATTGATGGAAAATTGTCCAGACAAAAGCGTTCCTGATATTATTGAAGGAGATGAAAGAAAAGGTGCCAGGTTTATTGTGTATTATGATATATTTACTGTAATATTTACAATTAAAATTGAATGTCTAGCTACTTTTTTTGTAGATTGGTGCACAGAAGAAGACTTTGACTTTGTGTTTTCTTTTAAACTTATTTAAGATCAGTCCTTAAAGCATAGAATTTCTAGCCAAAGGGAAGTAGGCCTAAATCACACTGGTTTCCTCTAAAAAGACTATTCTGTCAATAATTAAATTCTAACTCAATTTATTTCCCTGCAAATGAATAATTTTTAGATATTAAATGTTCACCTCCTGTGTCGATTCATGGTTAATTATTAAAATAGTTGAACTATCTAAATTGATATGAAGGATCTCATGTTTCTATTCACATGTTTTGATTTTGTGTGTGCTTCATTTCAAAATGTTACTATATTCAAATAATTTACTTGTCGGTAAGGTATTTCTTATTATGAAAATGTTCTCAGTATTCTCAATTAAAAAGTGACATGCTCAACCATATTTGTCTGCTATCTTACAGCTTGATGATTTGCTGAAGGACCCTATGGATAGTGGTTTGACAGCTGATGAGGAAGCTGCCCTTATGTCTTCATACCACTACACTGGGGCCACCACTAATATACACCCGTACTTGTCTGCAATGGTCAACTATGCTCAGCCTGTCAAATTCCAGGGTTTTGATGTCGCTGAAGGTAGACTGACTTTTTCTCTCACCTTATAACAAATATTAACTCCCTACCCCCATAAATAATTGGTTTGGGTTATAGCATTCTTAAGGTTTTGGGAATTTTTGTTTTACTTTTGATTTGTGGACACAAAGCATGCCTGATATTATTTTTGTGTTGTATAGTTAATAGCTATACCAAGTAATGAATATCTATCTTGATACCAGTGAAAAGGGTATGTGTAAATTGTATGGACTTTGGAAAAAATTATTTAGACATAGGAATAAAAAAGACAACTGCCTCTGAACTTAATGTAGGGTTTTCCAATCCTGGCCTTGTCATACCTAAGACTTTTAGAAATTAGGATTTCTGCAGGGGTCTCACCCGGCATTACAGATTTGTGCAAAGACTGGTTGGCTCAGTGTCAGTATACTGTAACTTGGTAAGCTGTAGGAGTAGTGCTATACCTTACATCCTCTGTGTGTCAGAAAGTAATTTCTCTGAGTAGCACCTCTGCTGATATAACCTTCCATGTGTTGATGGATTAGCACCTCTGCTGATATAACCTTCACTGTGTTGATGGATTAGCACCTCTGCTGATATAACCTTCACTGTGTTGATGGACGTTTAAACTCCTACAATTTTTGCAAATTGAGTTTGTGATATTTTCTTATTCTATACATGTTTGTTGAAAAATAATAAGAATTGCTTGAAAAAAATCAAAGTCATGGCAGTTTTCTGTATAGTGTCTAAAAAATGTCATTTGAAGAACAAGCTCTTAATAAAATTAAAATTAAATCAACAAAATTGGATGATTACAAGTGAAAAACTTGGTTACTTACTATGACACCCATTTTGGTTTCAAAGAAAAGGCTGAACAACCACCAATATTGAAAATTGACCTCCTTTCAGAATAAAAACAAGCCAAATGTGAAACCTTTTGGTGGGAGATGTAACATATATGTTACAACAATGTTTCATTTCAAATTTAGCCAGCATGATATTTCATTAAAATCTTAGAATCATTAAATCTCTTTTTTGTTCACATGGAAAGAATACATTTCTACAAAAATGTTCAAAATTCAAAATACAACTCTCTTGTTTCAACAAGCTGTGCCAGAGCAACATGGATTTGTTTTTGGTAGAAAATATTTATATTATATTTTGTATTTCACCAGGTCATGGATGAGTCTGTTAAGTTGGTATCTAATATCTTGAAAGTATATCTATTTCTGAAAAGCATGCATGTTACAAAATCAAAATATTCCGATATTTAACAATTTTATGGCATTTTTTCAATTATCTCTATTATTTGGCACCTCTTTTTCTATGTGATATACCCTTTGAGGCACAAATGGGAAAGTCCTGTGCAATTATCATAATAGTATGAACAGTGCTTTGCCTTTTTTAAAGAAGCAACAGACACAGTGACAGTCTTTTCAATCATTGTCTTGTTCTGGTACTAGAGACTGAAGATATATTGTGTATTGGCACAGAGGCATTGACATATTGCTGATTTGCATGTAATGAGTTAAAGAAATGAATTTGGACTGAGACTATTTGAATAGTGCTTAAAGAAATAACTTGCCAAAGTGTACAAGTCCAATTAAAATTGATGTAAAGAAAGATGAGTACAGGGGCCTATTGCTCTGCAGTTAGATGTAAAGAAAGGTGAGTACGGGGGCCTATTGCTCTGCAGTTAGATGTAAAGAAAGATGAGTACGGGGGCCTATTGCTCTGCAGTTAGATGTAAAGAAAGATGAGTACAGGGGCCTACTGCTCTGCAGTTAGATGTAAAGAAAAAATGAGTATAGGGGCCTATTGCTCTGCAGTTAGATGTAAAGAAAGATGAGTACAGGGGCCTATTGCTCTGCAGTTAGCTGTCAATTGATAACATTTTTTGCCATCCCTTTCTTCTCTTGATTAACCTTTTGTGTTCTCTCTAGATAGATATAGCCTCATTATTATTTCCAAATTTGATATAAGCCAGTAATGTTATTATGTGTGTTTCAGACAGGAATATCCACTATCACATGAGCTCTTTCAACGAAAACACCGGGTTGGGCTACCTCAAAACTCAGGCTCTCGAATTTGTCAAGTATCCTCTAATGCTGTAACTCCAACTGAACCCAACATGCAACAACCTGTGCCTGTGTGTTTATAGAATTTTTAGTTAACCTTTCTTTTTCATTGCTCGCTTGTGGACAGGCTTTCTTTGTAGATCACTACATCCCTTGTTACAACTTGAACTTTTGTTTGAATCTTTTTCATTTTGAGTTTTTTATTTTATAAAGTATATTTATGGATAATAATGATTAGTTTTCTTAATTTTTAGATAATTTGGTAGTAGGAAGTATTTTTTATGTTATATATTACTTGCCAGGATTAACATGGTTTGTTGGAAAGGAAGTGATTGTGTAAGATATTTGGGTGATAAGAAAATGCTTGCCAACGAAAATTGGGTGATAAGAAAATGCTTACCAACAAAAATTGGGTGATAAGAAAGTGCTTGCCAATGATAATTGGGTGATAAGAAAATGCTTGCCAACGAAAATTGGGTGATAAGAAAATGCTTGCCAAATATAATTGGGTGATAAGAAAATGCTTGCCAATGATAATTTGGTTATAAGAAAATGCTTGCCAATGATAATTGGGTGATAAGAAAATGCTTGCCAACGAAAATTGGGTGATAAGAAAATGCTTGCCAATGATTATTGGGTGATAAGAAAATGCTTGCCAAAGATAATTGGGTGATAAGAAAATGCTTCCCAATGATAATTGGGTGATAAGAAAATGCTTGCCAAAGAAAAAGTGGTGGTAAGGAAGTGCTTACCAAAGATTATTTGGTGATAAGAAAGTGCTTGTCAAAGATATGTTGGTAACAAGGAAGTGCTTGCTAAAGATAATGTGGTAGTATGAAAATGCTTGCCAAAGATAACACAAAGGTTAGGAAGTACTTACCAAAAATGATTTGTTGGTAAGAAAGTGCTTGTTAAAGATAATTGGGTGGTAAGGAATTGTTTGACTCAGATAGCTCACAAACTGCTTTGCATATACATTCCCTGTTTTCATTACTGTTAACTTTCACGTGGTGGTAAACATCATCTTGGAATTAATTGACACCTCTTTCAATGTGCAGGTTTCACTGTGTCTGAATACTACTCATATTAGTATTTCCTATATTCTTAAACTCAAATCTGTTTCTATAGTAATATGCATGTATGCATGTTGTATAACCATTAACTGTTGTCCAAATTTTGTGAACAGGTTCCTTTTAGAATCAGATAAATGCCTCTTCATTAATTGGTTTAAAGTTTTCTTTATGTCTTTTAATCTAACTTATCTTTTCAATGATATGTCATAGTCAAATATTTTTATAATCATTGTTATCGCCAGATTCTTATATTTCTCCTGCTGTTAAAGTGCATAGCAGCTTTTTTATTGGGAGGGGGGAGGAGCTTTTTAGTTTAATCAAAACATTTATGTCACTTCCTAACACTACATCTTGTACAGATCTTTAAATATTTCCATCCTAGACTTTGACATGCTTTTTATCTTACTTTTACTTTTCTTTTTACCATTGATCAACTCAATTGTCAAAGATATTTATAGAGTTGTGGTATTTATTTTATTTATTTTTAAAAATGCAAGACTCAGCTTATTTCGCCACCCTTGGGATTGGTGCCATCTATGTTTTAGCTGACTGTAAATTTAACTAGATTTCAAGTGTTTACACTTTTTATGCAAATTGGGGTTACTACAAGAACATTAATTACCATTGTTTTTATGCAAATTGATCATATCACCTAACCGCATATGTAAATGTATGAGACAAAAAAAGAAGGCGAGTAACAATTCTCTTTGATTGACACCTTGTATCTTGCCAAGAGCAATTGCACGTGGATACAGCAGCCAGCCTTTGAGAAAATATCTCTGATGTATAAGAATGGGAGAGTTTTTAAAGTTCACATTGGTTCCCATCAACACATGGATTCATGTGTTTAAGAAAAATCCATCTGTTATTTTAAGTGGACTTTTATATATTAAGGAGTTGTGGTGGCCTTGGAGCAAGGCTGTTGTCTGGTATGAAGTCGGTTGAAAAGTTTTCCAAATTTGATGTGACGAAACCTACTCTGGCCAAAAACCAGACTCCATATGCCTTGTCAAGTTTTCTACTCCAGAATTTTAAAATTTGCAAGAAATCACATGACGCTCATGTGCATAGAAATAACTAATGAAACTTCATTTAAGTAGCAATTTTTTTAGTGTAAATGGAAAAAAAAAAAGCATTTGACTTTGTCAAATATCTTTCGAATCCTGACCCAACCGCCACATCCCTGCTTGTATGTGAGAGGTCACGGGTATGAATGAGCCCAGTGCTGTATGTTTGTGGCCACTCTCCACTGGCTTTGTCCTTGGACGGGACACTGATTTGGGACTGTAGATTTACATAATTGTATCATTACTTCATTAATTAACAAGGTGTGTATGTGACCTCTCAACACTCTTTTTCACCCTTAATTTAACAAATCCTCTTTTTATAACATCACCCTTGTTTCCTTTTCCCTTTTCATTCTGATTTTCATTAGTACAAACTTTTTCCAAAGTTGTGCAAAAAGCTTAATATTCTCAACACAATGCTTGCTAACTTATTAAATACTTTTGTCAAATTGAAACATTAAAATGCTGTAAATTACCATTTTCATCTATCCCATGCTTAACAACGTAACTGCCTTTCATAGAAAAGGTAAAAAGCCATGGACTATTACTAACTTAATATAGTCCAGGTTTCATTTTTTATTTAACTGCAGAGGTTATGATAAATACACTGTAAAAAGCAGTGTGTTAGAAAATAGCTGGGTATCTAGGAAAACTTAGGGATAATGGTAATAAAATATCCTTTTTTATTTAATCACACAAGTGCCTTATGTTGTAAAGATGTTTTGCATAAACACACAAGGCCTTAAGCAATTGATATGACATTATAAGAGATACTGAGAAACCAGAAAAACAGGCCCCACAAATTTGACATTTTTGTTTTCATCTATTCAACAACTGAAACTTAAAATTGTTATACTTTGGCCAGGTTATTTGTTGAAATGTAAAATAAGTGGGCCTTGTTTTTCTAGTCACCCAGTATATTTTCTTTTTTCAACTAAGATTGTTGTTTCAGTTTGATAACTTATATCAGTTCTTATGCACCATTTGTTTCTTTTTGTTGTTTTCATTTTATTGATGTAATGTTATGCATGAAGTAGAAGTTTTGTTTTGCTATTGTTGCATTAGTTTTAATTTTTCTAAGTAACTGTAAGCTTAGCATGAGAAACAAGCAGACCTGACTAAAATGAATACCCATGCTCCTTTCCCATAATTTTTACTATTTTTTTAAAAATTTAACTTTCTGCTTATGAAAGCCTTACAAAAAGGTCTAAAACTAAGCGAAACATTAAGCTTGCACCCCAATCACTTTGAAGGTCTTATTTTGGTCAGGTTTGTCTTGCCTGTATGACTTGCCATGTTACTAAATGTTGTGAAATCACATATATTATGTTTCCTTCCTTTCATTTCCTGCCCTTGACCTTGAATGTTGTTGCCATGACTACCCAACCACTACTACTGCTGTACTTGCATCGTAGAGCGCAACATCCACTTCCACATGTCTTCCTTTAGCGAGAGCGCAGGTTACCACTTGGTTAAGCACAGGAGTATAGATATCTCAGCGTATCCTTAGACAATCAACCAGGGTAAGATATATTGATGTTATGTGCTTCACTTATCCTATTTTCGTTTGTCACACTTGAGTGAGGGCACCTTAGTATAAATAGAAAGTCTATAATATTTTTATTATTCTTAGTTGAGGAAATTCTTAGTTAAGGTGTATCATAGCAGCTAAACATGTATTCCAATTCATTTGTTTCCTCTCAACATTTATTTTATAGGGTGAGCCAGAGGTCCTCCCCCCCCTAGCTAATTGTTATTAATGAATATATCTACATGAAATCTTCACTTATACATTAAGTGATGTCTTGTGTATCAAATTCAATTTTCCAAAGTGTCCACTAAACAATGTCCAATGGTGTGCTATGGCCAATGATATGACATGATATGACAGAAAACATCTCAAGTTTAAGGTCCCAGGTTAGATTAGGGTGAGTGCACCATTCTAATGGTGATGAGGGCTAAAAACCTGAAATAAGTTTATATGGATGATTTTATTTCCTTGTTTAAAATTCAACTTTAATACCCCATTATTGTAATGGTGACATACCATGTCAGAGAAAAGTTCAAGGTAAAAAGATAGTGTCCTCTTCTTTTAAGTCAAAGACTGATTTCCCATGAGTTTATGGGTTTAAAGTATTTGGTCATGTATTATTTACACCTTTACTTATCTCCACTGTTGTGCCAGTAATGACTACTTGTCTTATTGAAAGAACTTTATGTATTTTGTTTATAGCAGAATAAAGGACATATTCTAGGCATGGTTTGGTTATTTTGATGTGACAGCATGCTCCTTCTGTAGTTAGTCTATGTAGTTTTACATGTTTTATTATATCTTTAATTGACTCTTTTATGCATGTTTATTTGTGTATTGTATTATAAACCCTAAGACAAAAAAATAGAGGGTTGAGTTTACATCTTTTTGTGTGGTCTTCAGAATTTTTTCTGGATGTTTTGGAAAAACGTAATCACCTTTCTGAGCATTTGTCGGCTTTTCAATTTCCTTTATTTGTCAGTATTTTAAATAAACCATTAAAAATATTCAATTCACAAGAGATTTAAACTAAGATAGTTTGGACAATTCTCATCATATTAGTTGTGATTCAATGTGTAATTGATTTGAAGAGACCACCTGGTGAGATTCCTTTTGATCTTTTTCAGAAACGCTTTCTTTTTGTGAATTGAAGTACACAGAATTATTTTTGACTGATGTGGATTAGGTCACAGAAATTTATCACAAGGACTTTGTTAGGTCATAAGCTCAAATAAGAAAAAGAGAAAATAGAGATTGTTATTGGATATATTAACCTTTCAATATGTTTATGGTTTTGATTTTTTTGCACACTTAAACACCTTAACTTGAATCAGTTACAACAAGCGTCAAATGAGCAGAATTTACCCTCGAGGAGGAAGAGTGGATTCAAGTAATTTTTTACCTCAGGTTAGTACTTACAAAGAGAAACTACAAACAAACCAGCTTAAATAGGATTTTTGGGAAACAAAACTGTTTTAAAAGAGACAAACATAAAGAGAGAGAAAACAGGAGTTTGATTTTAGTCTAAAATGAGAAAAATCCAGTTTAAGCCGGTTTGACTGTAGTTTTCATTATTTATTATCATAGCTTTTTTACATTTGATCAAAGTATGTATTAGTCAACACTCTTAGTTCAAACGATCTATATACTGTGTATGTTTTCGGTTTTCTTTCATTTAACTGCATTATTTTTTCACTGTTCACTTTGATGTCAGTATTGGTTCCCTTATTAAGCCTTCATAGGAAGCTGATTTTTATTTGTATAGAAGCACAGCTTATGTGAACAACACACCCCTTTTAATGATTTTATTTTTCTATTCCTGAAATTGTTTTCTTTACAGGTATAACAAGAAACTTCTAAGTGATTCAGGGGTGTACAGTAGTGTCTGGTTAATACAAACCGCTCGGGACCGACCAAGTCATTTCGAATCATCGATAATTCGTAATAAGAATTACTTAAACAAAGAGGGGGAAATCGAAAATTTTAAAATTTGCTAAAAGTTGGCTATTATTCGTTGGACTCTACTTTTCTCTCATGTTGATTATTATTATAAACTTGGAAGTTATAATGCACAATATTTTTTCATTCGAAATTAAAGTTTGTAACTTAGTCCTTATTAGGCGATTTATATGATTTCTATTGATGAACATCAACTTTTAGACCAAATTGTCTCATCTCATAGGTTCAGACTTCGAATTATCGATAGACTTATTCGTATTAAGAATTTCTTTTTTAATTAAACAAAGAGGGGGAAAATCGGGACTTAAACGTTTGCTCCGAATTTTCGATAATTTTTATTAACCGGGTTACCATGTTGTTAATGTTATGGACTTTGCGTTAAGGTGAGGTAATATGAACAATTCATATCATAATTTTGTATTTTCATTCTAGATTTTTTGGAATGCTGGCTGTCAAATGGTTGCACTAAACTTCCAAACTGCTGATATCAACATGCAGCTCAATCAAGGAAAATTTGAATACAATGGGAATTGTGGGTAAGACCTTTTTTTAAAAAGCAGCCCATTCCACTTGTCTGTTATCTGTGTTTACAAAGTTTATATTGCCTCTTTTCTGAGACTTAAGAACCAAATGTTTTCATACATTTTTCAGGTATTTATTGAAGCCAGATTTTATGCGAAGACCAGACCGTACCTTTGACCCATTTTCTGAAAGCCCTGTTGATGGTGTGATAGCAGCTCATTGTTCTGTTCAGGTAAAATTATGTTTGAATGTTATTTTGGAGAAGATGGCTGTTTTATGGTTTTGATAGTCATTCACAGCAAAACTAAAATTAGAATAAGCTAACCTGGTAGGTTGAATGGTTAAGTCAAATTCCTCACAAGTAGAAGGTTGTTTAAACCTAATTCTGGTAATCTATTCTGAACCGTATCAGTTATTCAGCCTTATTCTCACCAGGCACCTGTTTGGTAATAGAAATTGTGCAAAACTTTACACCAGATATGTGGCAGCACATATACATGTATGAGTAGCACTTTTATCAACATGACATAATATGTGTTGATGAAAACATTAAATCTTCACTAGAAGAAACAAGAACTACATCAAATACTGCCTTGTATGAAATAAGAATACACTAAATAGTATTATATTTAGACATTTACCTTTGAGATATTATTGAAGCTCATCAGGAGCTTTCGGCGTCCAGCCGGATCGCCTTCTTCAAGCTGAACTGTTTGTCACATGACTGGATGATGACGATTGATCATGTGACAAAACAGTTTGGTAGATGGGGGGTAGGCAGTGACGTTCTCTACCTCGGTTGAGGTTCGGCCCTTCTCGATGGATGTGGATGGCCTCTGCCACTCCTCGTCAGAACCAGTCTGATTCTCGATGGAGGACTGAGACTGAGTCGTCATCGATGCAGATAGACATTACTTTTGTACCAAGTACAGTGAAACCTTACTAAGCCGCAAAGCTTGGGGCAAATACATAATTGGCGTTTTAGCAGGGCAGGCAGATTAAGGAAGAGCTTTGTTTTGGTATGTGCATTTGATGACAATAACTGATACATGTGATTTATTGCTGACAAATCTTTGAAACACAGTTATTTACTTTTTATTCCACACCCTCGCATTGTTGTTCTTAACCCTCTAATTATTGTGGGCCCCTTGTTTTTAAACCATTCAAAGTGTTGTGGGCGGCTTAAACAGGTTTTTTAACATTGATTTTAATGGGTGTGCACAATAGAAATAGCTGGCAGATGGCGAAAAAAAGGCTTTAAATAGGGTCACACTTTGTACAAAAAACAAACGTAGGCAGAGAGGGGGATTGGCAGCTTATCAGGGGACGCCTTAACGAGGCTTCACTAGTTTTCACATCTTAATCCTACTAAGAATCAATTTTGAAGTGCGATAAATAAGTATGGTGTACGCACAGGGTATGAACTGACTCTGACTTCCGGCCCCTCATAGACGGCTGCCATTACGAGTTCTTTAGTCCCCAGTACAAAGGGGGATAAGTACAAATGATAATTATATCGCAACATAGGAGACTTCTGCTAGCTGATACCAATGGTTTTAATAAGGAAAAAATAAACTGTGGTCGCTTTAATCGATATACATGACATGTAATTTACACTCAATACTGGTCAATTTAACGATGAATAAGAAGAAATATGCAGGCAATATATTATGTAAAATATACACACACATTGG
>JAUUEB010240935.1:0-13417 GCA_032362205.1 Clione limacina | reverse complement strand
GATAACAATAATTTTATTATAAATAACAATTTCATTTAAATTTAGTCTGTATTTACGACGAAAATACTGGGAAATTGTCACCAAAATAGCTGTTTTGGAAAGCAAGGTTGAGGCTCGCCAAAACTGTTCTCAACAGCCAACCAAAACACTATAATTTACTGTATTATACTAGAAGTTATTGTGAAAACTTTAAAAATGTTATGGTGAGTGCTCTTCTCTTATATTCATCCTTAGCGTCAATCTCAGTTTTATTTCATGCTTACATTGCCATAGGCAAATGAAATACTCTTTTGATAAAAATGAATTTGTTTTTTCAACAGGGGCTCAGTGAGAGCAAGCTCCGGGCTTTTGACATTGGCAATATGTCATTAGGGACTAAAACCCTGTCAAAACGAGAGCAGGAGGATGTGAAAAGAAAGGTAACTATTAAACATTTTGTTGTTTTTTCTTTAGACCCTGAAATGATAGATCTGAATAATGACACTAACTCAACTAAGATAGATATAAACCTCTATTACTATCGCAAACCAGAAAGCTGGTAAATATACTCATGATAAAATATGAGTCAACAAGCTCAACACAAAATTAACCTAGGAGAAAAAAGAATATTTTTAAAGAATCTGATTTTTGTGTGACTTATTAATCAAGAAAATGTCATTCATAAGGTAAACAAAAAAGAAGCATGTAAGTTAATGTATGTGACCTAGATGGGCCAATGTAAAATATTATGATTAATCTCTTCGACTGCTTTGCACAGAAATCTTTTGGGCCTATGTTTGTAGCCATACTGCCCTGTAAAACAGCTAGCTAACAAAGGCCCTAGAAATTTCTGGATAGAGTGGCTTATTGTTGATTGGTATTTAAAAATGATTAACCCCTGCTTAAATGTGACAACCCAGTCGTTACATTTTGAGGGGAGCGATCGCTCTTGCTTCCAAAGACGCCCCTAATCCCCAGAACTAAAAACTATGATCTTTGTTAAAATTGCTATCCTAGATATCCATATGTGGG
The DNA here is from genome assembly GCA_032362205.1 of Clione limacina. NCBI lineage: Eukaryota > Metazoa > Mollusca > Gastropoda > Pteropoda > Clionidae > Clione > Clione limacina. The sequence goes on along the minus strand of JAUUEB010240935.1, from coordinate 12,406 downwards.
GCCTTAATTTAATCATATTTTAATTAAAATGTATCTTATTTTATCCACAAAAAATGTAATTTGATAATGTTTTCTATCTTATTTTGGAAGAATGTAGTTGAATCTGGCTCCACCTAAAAACCCTTCAGGCTATATAGTTCACTTGTTTCATTTTTGTGATTGCAGAGAGATCAGCAAGCTACAGCAGCTGTGTATGAAGAGTTTGTTGCATCTTTTGAAGACAGTGGCAAGCTGAACAAATCATGGGTGAAAGGAGGTGTTGAAGGTCCAAAAGACAAAATAAGTAGGTTGTTATTTCTCGATCTAAATGAACACAATTGTCTGTGTTCATGTGCACACCAGCTGATGTACATAGTTAATTATGTAGGTTGTTTTCAAACTTTGATTTTAAAGTGGGGGTGAGGCATAATTGCGTATAGCTAAGGGGGAGGGTTCCTTCTATGTTAACTTTACATGGCTGTTAAAGGTCAGAGACCAATTCATATTTTCTTTCTTTTTGTAAATAAAACAAAACTGGTACTTCAGCCACTATTTTCATTATAAAAACTGATACAGGATGTTAAAGGTTGCTTTGCACCCCCTGGACCTGTTGTTTGGAATAAGCTTCAGGAAGACCATTACGACTATCGTTATTTCTTATAATAAGTGGTACCTTTTGATTGTATATTTCTCTGTCCTAACTTTTACTGCATTGATGGTACTGGTGTGTAACAATCATAATAGTTCTTAACATTACTGTTTGTTTTGATTTCAGAAGACAAAGATAGTGGAAGTAGGTTGTACAAGCCAACATCAAAACTGGGAGCATTTACATCACCGAAGGAACCAAAAAGAGAAGAAATGATAAGGATGGAGGAAAAACCACAAAGGCCTGTAAGTAATCTTTCATATTGTATGATGTACTGAGTGTCTGAGGCCTTAAATTTAATGGTGAATGATTTATTTCAAATGTATCTGTGTAAGGTATTATCTTGTTGTATATGCCTTTTTGGTTTTCAGTGCATATGTCTCAGTAAGATCTTTCTTTTGCTTCAAGCTGGATGGAAACAAACATAGACACATTCTGAAAGAAACTGAATAAGGACCTTCATATTCATAACAAACTATTCTATACAAAATCTGATGTTTAGATTATATATTTTACAAATATACATCATAGCATTCATAACTTTAAGTAGGCCAGATAAAAAAAAACAATAGATTCTCATCACTTTTGTCTGAGAAACCCAATGAGGCATTCCATTCATATGTTTTCATTGTTAAATTTCAAAAACGTAAAAAAAACGTTGCATACTCAATCATTTCAATTTGCTCACTCATGTACACTCTCTCTCTGTTTAAAGACAGGCCCTCTGGTCAATTTTTTGAAAAAAGATGTTGAAACTCCTTTTTTTAATCTTTTGGAGTGTGAAAAGAAATCCCATTCGGCGGCAATTTCATGATGCGGGCGGTAATGAGAAACTTTTTTTTTATCTGGCCTTAGTGTGAATTTAAAGAAATTGTCAACCATGGCATTCATTGTGTCTCTAATCCACAAGGAAGCTCCCAATATTGTTGTTTGTATTGAAATTCATCTTATTTCTAATAGGAACAACAAAGGCAACTTGGATAGTTTTATGTAAATATCCAGTTTGAATCTTTCTTTCAAATTCATCAATGCAACAGTGCAGTAGTTATGAATATTTTGTGTTGTTTTTTTAATACTGTCTTGATTTTCAGGAGTTTAAAAGGGTAATAAGAGTTTACATATATATATTACTTCTGTTTCCTAATATAACTTTTTATAATATGGTTGAGATGCTGATAAATCTTTAATATTTTGTACAATAATCTACAGAATTTTGCCAAAAAGAAAAAAGAAGAAAAGAAAAAAAGTAATTTGGAGCTTTTCAAAGAAGAATTGAAATCGTAAGTACCATAGGTATATTTAAGACTTTTCACAAATGATAGAGTATTTCATGTTCTGATGTTAGGGCAATATGTTGTCAAGAATTTATTTGTACAGAGAAATTATTAAGGCATATTAAAAAGTAATACACACATCATTTTGTTTTTATAACTTTTAAACAGATACAGAGTATAATACATCAAAAGAAAGTTAAAAATGTCATTGTGAAATCAATGTGTATAAAATATTCAAAGAGATAAATTTGATTATGCACTTGTTACAGTATCCAAGAACTGCGAGAGGAGCGCCATGCATTGAAGAGAGCAAGGGGTGAAACAATAACCCCAGATGAAGCAGCTTCTCTAGTACCCCCAAGTTTACGTGGTGCACCAGAGTATGATACAGGGGGAGGTCAAGGAGATCGTGGAGGAGGAGGAAATCAGAAGGCTGGAGGCTTCAATTATGTATATGGTGAGGGGCTATTTGGATTACATTTTATTGTGTTTTACTCAGTTTGTAGTATGATGTTCTCTATCAAGCACAGTTTTGACTTTTATCCCTTAATATGTGTTCCTTTGACATCATCCGTTCATCGCTTTATAGCGTCGGTGTTCACCATTTTATTACATTGATTTTAATAATCCTCGTTACTCCCTCTAAGAAGCCATGATTGTAGTTGTTGACAGAAGTAAATTCTGACCATAGCCATAACGTCACACCAAGGTCACACACAACACAAAATGTGTGGTTAGGTTGTTCACTCATTTTAATGTAAGTGCTTACATTTGAAATATACAACAACCACCATTTTTGTGAAACCTTGCAGAAACTATTGATTTCAATGTTTCTCACAACACCCTCTCAAGCTGACCAGAAAGTCATAATACCAATATTATGACACAGCTGTGCATTGTGAAATCATGCAATAATTATGTCAGTTTTCAAATTTGACCCTTGTGTGGCCCTGGGGGCCGTTTGGGCATCTGAAAAAATCTATGGGGGTATCACAGGATATCAGATCACAGACAGGTCAAATGTGAACACTAACATTGCAGTCCATGCACAGTTTTGGGTATTACCATAAGGCCAGTTTTGGTTCTGGTAGCATACATGGTTTGCTGAAGGGAATATCAAAATCAATTTTTTTAATTGAGGGTTGACCTTATGGTCACATAGCAGTCGTTAATGTCACATGTGCGATTTGTTTATTACTAAACATTGTCATTATGTCCAGACTTTGGAACATGTAAAGCATCTGATCATCTGATATATTAAAATTTGAAGAATTCAATGCAGTTTACAGTGCAAGAGAGTTCATGACAAAATATTGAAAACTAAGACAATGCTATGTTAAAACCAAGTTTATTTTTTCTTTTGATCACTGCTGTGGCTGAAAATAATGAACTTAATGTCAAAAATGTTGTCCTAATATTGTATTAGCACGGTTTTGAAATGTTTCCTCCTTAAACATTTATCATATTTGTTCAACTTGAATTAATAGTTTTAACAATGATCTTTAAAACTAAAGTGTTCTTTTTCCATTGGTCCTCAGGAGTAAATGATACAGGTGATGAGAACACCACCAACATCTATGTGGGCAACATCAATCCAAAAGTAAGACTCCTAGCAGATGTCTTTGACTGCTTAGTTGTCTAAAAAGAATGATTTAATTTCCTGGGCATGAGTTTAGGATGAAGTCAAGATGATTTGTAACAACATCGAGACAAAGTTGTTTCCAGGCTGCTTTCTGAAAGGAATCCTGATGGGCCGAAGGCAAAACTGGATGCTCTACGCTTTGGTGTAAATGCTTCAATAGTATTTCATCTAAAAGAGACAAAAGGAGCTGTTTATCTCATCGTCTAACATCAGTATCTAGGCATCGTCGTTGTGTGAGAAAGAAGTCAGACGAATTAATGTCTTTTGGACTTTTTCAAGACAGCTGTCTCAATCATTGTGACGCTTGTCTTCCAAGCTGCTGAATTAATAGTTATCCCCAACAAAGATGATAGCGAGAATTTTTAGAGAAAACACATTGCTTATTCAAAAAGAAAAGAAATTATAAGAATACGTTCAAGACGTTTTATTTTTAAAGAAATTTTTAATCAAAGCCCAGGAGTATTTTGAAGCAGTGAAAACAATGTAAACTCCTAGGCAAAAAGCACTGCCTTGATGGAACTAAAGGTGTTATTTTTAAAGTTGTTAGTCTCTTTTAGTAAATTGGTTTTTATTAATTCAGTAACAATTGTTTTTCTTCCAAATGTATTTTATTAATAATTTCAATGCCTGTTTTTTAAAGAGTTGGCTGTGTTTATTTTAAAAGTCAACAGGTTCATGATGTTAATAAATTTTCATCTTAATTAATTGATTTTTATTTTGAAACTGAATTAATCATGTAATAGCTGTAAGATTTTTGTGTTTTGACACTTTAGCTGATCATGTCAGTGAATTGATAAATCTAATGCGTGGTGCTGCTGTATATTATAATCATAGATGCAAGAGAAAGAGCTTTGTGAGATTTTTGGAAAGTATGGCCCTTTAGCTAGTGTCAAGATCATGTGGCCACGCACAGAAGAAGAGAGGTCCAGGGGGAGGAACTGTGGATTTGTCGCATTCATGAATAGAAAAGATGGGGAACGAGCTATGACTGCTCTCAAAGGTAGAAGCCATTTATGTTTGATATAACATTGATTATTTTCATCTATTAATTTGAAATTATTTTAGTTGGGTAGATAACGATTTATTTCATTAAAAAGTGAATTGTATAATTGGCTGTTGACGTTCTTAGAAGGTTATGATCTATATCTCATGAATTCTATCTCTTCTACTCTTCTAAATCAAATGTGAAGATTTGTATGGTATGTATTGTATCGTATAGTGGAACCAATCAGCAATTTCTGCACTCCCAATTAATAATTACAGTTACATGTTTTTTGCCCTATATTTTATTGATCTCAAATTGGCCTGCCAAAAGGATTCTCATGATGTATGTTTAACTCATAAAGTTGCTATCTCTCCCTGACCTCACATAATATTTTATGTTAGTTTTTTTTAGACATTACATGTAGATGTTTAGGCCCTACACTTATTTTAAGAACCAGTGTCAGGGCTCTCAGTCTCACACACAATCCATCTCTGGAGCACTCATGTGTCAGAGCAGCCTGTGCTGCAATTATAGTTTAACAGTTACACACCTAATCACTATAAACTATTAACATACATTGTATATCTTTGCATATACTCACATGGTGCCATTTTTTTCTGCATTAAATGGGCCATTTTTTCGTTCTAAATTCAAAGTAGAGTTGATAATAGCTGAAGATCTGATTTATAGAGACAATGTCAGTGATAGTTATTCACCCTGCGATAGACTCTTATAGTTTTGTGTCCCATTGAATATTATCATAAAGAGTGTGGTGAAGAATTTCATTCTCCCTTCCTCTGTCTGCTTTCACTGTGTCTTTGCTGTAAAACCTTAAATAAACAAATGAACTTTCACTGTGATACAGCGTTGGTGATTTATTTGATTTAAATCATGATTTATTTAATTTTTATTAAGCCAAGAGAACAAAACACAGATTCTTACATCAATTTGATGTGTCACTTTTGATGTCTTTGTATGCAGATAACTATTTAATTGAGAGGAAGCTGAAATGATTATTTTTCAAGGAAAAAAATATTAATAAGAAACCAAACCTGCTGTGATAGTTTTGCTATTTCACTGACACGGTACTTGTAATTTTGTTTCTATTTTCAACTATTTGGTCAATGAAAATATTGCTGCATGAACTTATACTATGAAGTTTTTTTGAAGTTTAAAGAGAACTTCCCAAGCCTATTGTGAAGGGGCACAATCAATCACCATGCTTCATGGTCTGCGGGAGCACTTTTTGTGTTGAGACATTTAGTGTACTGAACTTTGTGAAACTTGAATAATAGATTGTGGAGAAAATAAAAAGTTCCAGAAAAATAGGTTTTTGCAGTATAGTTCATTGAATTCATGAGTGACTTTTTTTTTTAGGCTAAAGGGTGGTTTGTTTGATGACAAGTGAATTTTTTTCGTTAATTACTCCTATTCTATCAGGGTTTAAGATCATTACACAATTTGTGATGCCTCTTCACTTATTTATAGATTATACTTAAGACTTTTGAGGCTTAATCTCTTGAAATCTTCATTTCAGACCATTGTTTTGCTGGTGAGCTATAACTCTTATAATTAAGTTTGATTTTCTTCAATGTTCACCTAGTCATTAATCAATAAATTCGAAAATGCTATTTACTGAAATTTGCAACAAGTGTCTTAGTTTCATAGGAAAAGTCACACTTTGAATTTTGCCTTAAGTTATGCAGGATAAATATTTGAGCTGGGGCTCAGCATTTTGTCCTTAGAAAAAGCATTTTCCTTACTTGAACCAGGTGTAAATGAGTATGTTACTTTAAGAAGGGAATTAAATTGTAAGGTTGCTATATAAAAAACCTAGCCACCAGCTCCCTAGAGTATATATACTTCCCAGGATACAGAGAAAGTAAATAATAGTGCTGTATAATTGTGGTAAATTGGAGGCCATGTAGCCCAGTAGGTAGTGTGCGGCTTACTTAATAGATATCGCGGGTTAGAATTCAGAGATGTGCAACTGCATGCTTTTGATTATGATTTGTCATATTGAGCTTTAATCCTGAAATACCTGTTAAGTAAATTTAGGCCATCCCTACAAATTCTCTGACCTCTGTCTTATTGACACATGTCATTACACTGAATACGGTCTTTGAATGTAATCAGAGGGACTGGGTGTAGAGCTTGGGCAAACTACTCCTGTATACAGAAATAAATGCGCAGTGCAAGCAATTCTGCTTTGTGATCATCAATCATGATGCATGAAACTTTTTTATTATTATGGAAGATACATTTAAGACAGTGATACTATTTTTATTATAAGTTGTTAACTATGGTTTATGTGTGAATTGACAATTTTGCTCACAAATATGTTTAAATTTTTGTCCATAGGCAAAGAGGTGAATGCTTTTGAGATGAAGCTTGGCTGGGGAAAAGCGGTGCCAATCCCCCCTCACCCCATTTACATCCCTCCTGCATTGGCAGAACTGACCCAACCTCCCCCTCCCACTGGACTGCCCTTCAATGCACAGATAAAGAAACGCAAAGAACACAGTGACCCTGAACAGTTGGAGATACTTGCTGCTAATACAGAGGAACTGGAGAAGGTTTGCTCTTTCTCATGTTATTTTTTTTATTTTGAGGATGTTTTTGTTAATTTATTATTTTGATTTAAAAAACTTTATTTATGTCTGTTTTATATTTTTTTTAAAGGTTTTCATGTAGGATTAAAGACTGAATTTAAACGACATTGTGGATTTACTTCAATCAAAGAAAAAAATGTATACACAGATCATATAAGACAGGCAAACTTGAGACTAGATATGTTTTTGTGCTGATTTTTTAATTGCATGTATTAGAAAGTTTACTGAACATTAAGCTTATTTTGTCTTATTATGCATATAGGGCAGTATGCATGCCTTACAATCATACAAAACTATTTTATGAAAAAGAAAATGTTTCTCTTAAATGCACCTTATCTCTTGCTTGTCTGCATCATAAAATGAAATGTCTTTTCGGGTGATGTTTCAAGAGAGAAAAATTGAGAAACAAGAAAAATAGACTTTGAACTTGTAGGAAAACTTATTATGTCCAATTTGATCTACTTTTTTTCATTCAAATTAAAATCACCTGCATTACAAAGGTCAGCTTATTGTTTTAAAGGTCAATATATATTTCTTATCCATAAGAGGACATTTTTTAGCTTGATAAATTCACTGGTTTGAACCTTAAGAAGAAGGCAAACAGCCATTGATGTCTTGCGGAAGGATAGCACCAAAGTGTTATAAAACATGAGTGTGTAAAGCAGTTCACTAACGCTAGATCAATCACCTTATCAAAGTTGATTTGTTTGAGCGAATAAAAAACAAGTAAAACAAACACTGGTTAAAAAATGTTCTCTGCTTTAAAAACTTGAAACTTTAGTACATATTGAGTTGATCTTGTGATACATTTTCTTTTCATCGATCTATTTTGATAATTTTAGGTAGACAAAAAGATTATTTTGGTAGATACCTAAAACTTTAATCGTTCTGTTTGTCTCTTTCAATCGCCATTTCTGCAGACGTTAGCAATTGCAGTTGTGAAAGTGGTAATCCCTACAGAAAGGTATCTATCTTTGTCATTTTGTCCTGTCCATTCCTCTTACCGTAGAGGCATAGACACCAACAAAGACATTTCTAAATTCAAAATGTCACTCATTTTCCCTGTATTAAGGAACATATTCTCATTTACGGCTGCCAGAAGTCTGTTCTTTAGATATACAATAAGGTAGGAAAAAGGTGCCTAGATTTCTGAAAGATTCTTAAAAAATCTGCTGGCTTTATAAAGAAGTCAGATCTCGTATCAATCTGATGTATGGTGCAATACATGCTCGTAAAGCTTTTTCTACTTGGAGAGCTTCATCTTCATGTTTTATCAAGGAGGCACATAGAATTTTTCAATAACAAAATTCATGCTTTTATATAGTAGTTAACAACTTCTTTGAGTACTAGATGTACATAGCATGACAGTTGACCACCACTACTCTACTACTACCACACAGGGTGATTAAAAACATCAAACTAGTTTTATGCATGAAATTTATTCTAGATGAATCAGATCTGTGGAAATTAATAGATGTTTGTTTCACTAAAGTTGGCTGGCACAACTCTATTACAAAAAGTTAAAGGCAAATGGCAGCTGTAAATGAGAAAGATATATTGATTAGCAAAATGACTTTCACAACTTCACTGGACTTGATGGAGACCAAGCACACAGGATCTTCACCCTTACAGACAGCACCATGACAAGTGGACCAGCATATATGTTTTTGTAAAAATGTCTTATGTCATTGTGTATCTCAGAACATTTTTAGTTTGTTTTCTTACATTGATTTGGTATGATACAAATGGTTACATGGGGTTGGGGGTGGTAGACTTACGAGAGTGAAAGATTTATGTGTAATGTTTTCTTGAAGTGGTTATCTAACAAATGTATCTCAAGATAGGTCAACTTGATGCCAAATAAACTTCAAGCGGGTAGAAATTTAATAATCATGAAAGTTTCTCGTACGCTTCTGTACAAAGATGTATCTAAACCATCAGATAATTTTGGAAGTACTCAATTCATTTAGGAACTCAATTTTTATATTTATTAAAAAAAAGGAACAAATAATTGACCACAGCAGTTTATTTGTAAAAAGACAATCATGAGTTAGATTTTATCTCGTTGTTTGTTTACTTTTCGTATCTATATTCAGTATTTTACAAGTTTTACTTTTGTACATCTTGCTCTAGAATAGAAATCGAAAGCTTTATATCCAAATTTGTAGGTTTAAAGAGTATCATATTCGTTGAGCGTGTGCATATGGATATGTGTGTTTGGTTTTTCTTAATACATTTGCAGTGTGTTTTTAAAAAAAAGACTAGAAACTTCCTGATGATTTGCAATTTGTTTTGTTATAACATCAATATTTGAACATGTTTTTGACAATCCAATAAATAAAATTGTTTCTGTTTGTGTAAAATGACATGGGGGGTTGTTTGTTTGATATTCTTACTCTTCTTTGTCTTTAGTATACTATCATTTTTCTGTAAGGATTTCCTGAATTTTTATGTGGGGATTTTTTGTCTGATCAAAGTTTGAATAATTTGTTAAGGATTAAATGTCAATTGGTGCAGTTTTTAACTTTTCTGACTTTCTATCTGTCAAACTTATTTTTTCCTCATATCTGTTTTAAAAGATATTTAAAAAAAAAAAGGGTAACATTTTCCAATCCTCTTTCCTATAAGTGCTACCTGGTCTCTTCATTCAAGCAATTTAAATTAAAATTCTTGGCTTTTTTGTGATGTTGGTTTTTCAAAACCTATATGTAAATTTTTATCAAAAGTTTGATTCTCCCTCCTGTGAAGGGGCCTGGTTAGTGTAGTTTTTTTCTTGTTTTGAGGCAACTGCTCCACAGACTGGTGGAACTTTTAGTTTGAAAGAAGCAAAGAGACACTTTAACAGATGTTAGATTGTCAGATTATATAGCTCTGTGAAGTTACCAACCTAGAACAAAAATCTCATCATACCTAGACCAATTCCAGAAAGGATGACTTTTGATAGAATCAGTTTCTATTTGCCATTTATTGCCAGCAGCATTCTCTTTTTTGGTCACTTTCATTACATTTAATATTATGTTGATTTTATCCCAAATAAACAAATTGCAGTTTTCCAAGCTATCTAACTTTAGTCTAGAAATAATTGTCAAGTTTTATTTTACTGTATTAAGTTGGGATTTTTTTTGTAATAGTGTTTTTTAAAAACCAATAGTATTTTTGCAGCGAAATTATTGTTTGGCGCTTAGTTTTTTGTGTGTCCTCCCTCCTTGCGAAGGGACCTGGCAAGTGTAGTCGTTTCTTGTTTTCAGACAACTGCTGGCCCTTATACACAGGATGGTGGAATTTGTAGTTCGAGAAGGTCCAATGTTTGAGGCAATGATAATGAACAGAGAGCTCAACAACCCTTTCTTCAGGTAAGTGTTTTGTGATCTTATGTCTTTACCTTAGAAGCCTTGTTTGGTAAGAGCTGCCAACTATTTCATATTTTGAGGGACAGGTCCCCATTTCAAGTACCTATTTTGCTGTAAATCTGCTGATCTAGTTTGGGAAGTGTTCTGTTTTAAATAAAGATCCAGTTCAATAAACTTGATGCCCAAGCCAAAAAGATGGACTTACAATTCACAAGGGATGACAAAATACCTAACCAACATAATTTAAATTTTATTTATAATCAAACACCTGAGGCAAAGGGCTGGTTTAAAAACAAGACCAAGGAATTGAAAGCAATGAAAATATGAAATGTATATCATACATTTGTTAATTGTATGGAAAACTCTTAAGACAAAGAGCTTCCAATGTATCTCAAAGGAAAGTCATCAATCGATGTATCTTGCCTGTAATAACATGGACATGTTAGTCAAGAAAAAAACTTCCAAACTTAACTGCTCAAACTCAAAGAGCCATGAAAAAAAAATGTGAACATCAATCTGATAAACAGTCTCTCATGAGACGATCAGAGATAAAGCTAGGGTCTCAGGGGTGCTTAAGTTTGTTCTAAAAGGAAATGATGCAATCACATAGACCGCAGATGGACGAATAGAATCACAGACTGGTGTCCAATTAAGGGCCTTCAGACAGAATGGTGGACCAATGATATTGTCAAAAACATATGCTCAAACTGGCAGAAAGAGGCATAGAACAAGGAAGATAGGCTGAATGCATCTATGAAGGACTATACCCAGTAGTAAACGTCCAACGTGTACATTTTATTTTTGATTAACTGTATGTGTGTGTGTTTCATTTCTAGCTTTTTTGTGTACTGGTTTGTAAAGTCTCTTTTTGTCACTCAAGGTGTTTTTTTTTTTAAGTTGGCAGCTTAATGTAAAGAAAAAATAATAAAAATAAAAGGCTTACCTGATGAAAACAGTTGTGTTACAATTTGCTGTTTTATTAATACATTTGAAGTGAAAATTGTCACAGAATCTCTAGGGATTTATCAGGCTTCCACATATATTTTATGTCTTTAACACTTTTGAACCATACAATCAAAGGAAAAATGATGGTACAAAATGATTGTTGATGATGTCTGTTAAATCGTTTTGTTTATTAAATGAAAGATGGTAATAAGAATTATCAATGTTAAAATACAGACTATAGAAGAATCTCATGATACTAAGAACTGTGACATTTAATCTAGATAGTTGCTTCATCAGGATAAAACTTGATCACTATATCATAGTGATTTATCACTATTGTGTTAAATTCTAATTTAAAGTAGTAAAAATGCTTTTTAAAACTGATTGAAATATACATTTTCTCTATAACTTAAGATTTCAAAACTGCTCAGGTTTTAGGATTTTGTTTGTACTGCGTTGGTCCAAGTCCAGGTTACTGAGCATTGTTATATTGATAACCTTTGTTGATTCTCAGGTTTCTGTTTGACAACAAAAGTCCAGCACATACTTACTACAGATGGAAACTTTTTTCAACACTTCATGTGAGTTTTGTTTTACTTCTTCAAGGGGTTGTAATAGTTTATCATATGGGCTAGTAGGCTTAATTTATCTACAATCTTTCATTTCTTGAATGAAGTCACAATAAAATATGATCATTATAATTTTGTTTCTTTACTCACCCCTTCTTTCAGATCCTTTTTTTAATATGATTCAAAAATATCCAAAGATGGAAAATATGCCTTGATGAATTTAACAATTAATGTTTATTTCATTTATGGTTTAGAGATAGTGTGCAATTATAGAATGTCTTCACATGCTCATAGAGCTATAAGCAAAAAGGTCGTTCCCAAATCTTTTTTTAGTGCTTAAAGCATAATCACTATTTACCTCTACTATTAAGGCAAGTGTAACTGATAAATTGAGAATCTAC
>JAUUEB010240934.1:0-22087 GCA_032362205.1 Clione limacina | reverse complement strand
GGCTAGAAATGCGACTGGGGGGGGTGCATGGATTTGGGGTCTGGGTGCCGGACTATCAGTGCAAAGTGGTAAATTTCGAAGAGCCAACTATAATCTTTAGAGTCGTGATATTGACTTTAAATGCTTTTCAAGTTCAATTGGAATGTTCATTTATATAATTTACTTCTTCAATCAGAACGATGGAAATTATGCTTTGATCACATTTCCTGTAGTTTCTGTGTTTACCTGGAACTTTACTATAAACGAAATGCGACTTAACCGCTTTTTTGAATTTCTTTATTATTAAATATAAAACTATGAGTACCGCTTAATTTAATACATGCCGTTTTATATTGTCAATGCATGGTTCAACATTTGCGAGTTAAAAAACCGCAAAAAAAATGCCATAAGTTATTACTCTGATATAAAATGTCGATATTAGTCTAACCTCTTTCGGCAGTCAGCTTCAAAAAAGGTAACACATGAGGCGGGTAAACCCAACGTTTATATAGGAAAAACGAAATTCGACCTGAACGTAATCCTTATGGAGGCAGGGATTTGTTAAGATTCGTTCGACTCATGGGTTAAAATGGGGTAATTAGTGAAGGTGCCAAAAAACACAATGAAATAGGGAGAAAAAATACTTTATAATCAATTTAAGATAGCTTCAGAAAAAAATTACCAATATCGATGACGGTAACGCAAAAGATAGAGATATGTCGACTAGGTTCAGGCGCGTAAGTTTTATTTTGAAATGGAGGGGGGGGGGGTGAATATTAGAAATGCAATGGCGGTGAAAATACGGAATATTTGTAGATTGGTTTAAAATGATGCAAATTTAGAGCACTTAAGAGCATAATAATATGAAATGGTCGCAAAGCGGCCGAAATGTTTGAGATTAGTTAAAAATGGTGCACATTTAGAGCATTTTTGATCTCAAATAGGAGTGGGGACTTTCCTCCATGTCCCCCTGGCTATGGTGACAGCACTTCGTAGTTCCAAATTTACCAAAAAGTATATTCTTCTTTGTGATTTAGAATTGTCGATGATGCTTATAACGAAGATTGAAAAGTCAACAATTGCATAATACAGGAAAGATTCAAAAAAAAATAAAACTTTCTTCCTAGATAATAGGACACTTTGATAATACGTTGTGTTTTATCTTTAACGACAATTTAAATCATACCTCGTTAATTAATTTAACGACGACGTATATGCTATGACCAAAGAAACAAGTTTAACATACACAAATGAACAATCGGTCAATCGGTCAATTGGTAATACTTTGGAACTCATTTTCATGGATTTATTTCATTATTTTCAAGCTGCTTCAAAAAATATTAGGCATTTCATCAATTTGAATTCAAGAGTTTGTTCAACAATTTTATCAATATAATTTCAGTGAACTCATGTATACGAGCTCATAGATTTATTAACATAAATTTGGCAATATAACTTCAGTGAACCAAAGTCTTCTAACTTTCATATTAACTAATTTCACAACCTGAATTTAATGTTCCATGAGAAGCCATCAGGACAAAGTAAAATGTCATAACATTAATACGTTTTATAAAAGAAAATTACTTGAATGTCACTTCCATATTTTTAAAAAGAATGTACTTGGTCTGATGGTCTGAGACACTATGTTGCTAACAAAACATTTATATGGGGTTCTAATCATGAATGCATCCATCATTTATATGAAATGGCCCTGGAAATGTGACAATTTCTGGTGGTGGCTTGGGCTTAACGGTAACAACTCTGTTCAACCAACGTAGCTTCATCATCCGTTGTAATTTTAAACACCTGTAAATCCAAGGAGTGAGACACCAATTGTCATTGTCCTTGGGCGGTTCACAAACATATCTTGGAAAACGATAATTTCCTCGCCGTCTAAGGTCTGCTCCTTCTGCTACTATTAGCAATGTAACAACACACATCAAGACTACAATGCGGTTCATGGTTTCTTTATTTCAATCTTGTTGTCTGAAATATGAAAATAAAACTGTTTAATCAAATGCAAAAAAGAATAAATACAAAAAAATGAAATTAATGACACGAATCATGTTGATTAAGCAAAATATATGTTGTACATTAAATTGAAAGAAATCTAAACTGTGCAGGACTAATGATATTATCTATTAAATTGCTCAGGTACTGGCCAATACATTTGTATGAAGTAATTATTCATAAACATAGTGATAACAATTTGAATTGAAATCCTTCTCGTTTAATGCATGCATGGATACATTTTTGCCTTAAGAAAACTTCAAGGAACACAAAATCATTCTGATATATATAGGTTTAAATTTCCTTAACGAAGGCAAATCTTTTAGTGTTAATCTAAAGATAACTTATCATCGGTGTAGATTGACATTTCGTTTTCGGTTTTTTTCCGACTAATAAAAATCATTTGTGGGAGTAAGACGTGTAGAAAGCAGTGAAAGGCATAGTAATATATTAAAGAGGGAGGGTAACAGAACAGAAAAATAATCAAATGGTAGAAAAAGAGATAGAGAACAGTACACATGGTGTAAAAAGAGAGTTAAAGTAAAGAGGGAGGAAATAGAGCGTGTAAGAAATGAGGACAATTGAGTGGGAAGAGTAACGATAAGGAACGAAATAGGGACAATAGTTAAGACAGAAGGTAAGAGAGCATGATATACTGAGAGTAAAGATCAAGGACAAGGGAGGGGTAGAGTAAAAACCAAAAGGCAAGGTTATAGATCGGGGAGGGTCGAGAGACGACAAGGAAGGGGCATAACTCAGAGACTAGACAAGGAAGAATAATGTAATCTCAGGCTCTAAGTAATCTGAAGGGCAATACTCAAAAGGAGGACAAGGAATCGTTAAGGGGAAGGTTCAGGACAGGGGATTGACAAATATGAAAATATAGTAAAAATAAGGGAGTAGAGGGGGCCTTGATAGTCTAGTGGACTAGTACTTGACTCTCACCCGAGAGGTCGTGGGTCCAAGCCCTCGCCTCTAACCGTTTTTTTTCGGCAATACCTTGGGAATAGCACCGGCCATAGCATGTCCAGATTTTGGAGCTCCCTAACTTATCCTACCTTAACCTTCCCCCAGCAAATTAGACCATTAAGACCATTACAAACTTTAGAAAAACTAAAATTAACGGTTAAACTCAAAGGCCCATACGAAGGAAGCCATTTTTTTAGGGGGCAGAGTTTTTTTAGAGGGGCAGACTAGCAAGGATATCCGCATGACTTTATCCCCAAACTATATTAGAGTAAATTGACTCCTACAGTGTTCCCTTTCTTTGACAATTTAATCCGTTCATAAGGAGTGTATCAAAGACTTTTTGGTGGGGGAATTATGTAACAAGCAGAGTGTAGCGAGGTGAAACAAATTGAAATATGGAAGCTAAATCGTGCATTTTTAAGCCATTTGGGTATCCGATGGGGGGGGGGGTGATTGACAACCGCCTGATTTTATCCCCACAAAATGTAAGAGTAATTTGACTCGTACAAATTTCATTTTCTTTGGTATTTAGATTCCTTTATCAGGGGTGAAGGAAGGAACATTTGGTGGGGAAGATAATGTATCGAGACGAAAAGTTTTGAAATATGGAAGCTAAATGGTGCATTTTAAAGTAACTTTGTTACTCGGTGAGGGGAATAAATAATCTCTTCTTCTTCGTCTTCTCTTGAGCTAATTTTAAGAGGAAGTCAGGAACGCCGACGTGACGAAGTCGCTATTATATAATAACCATGCTTAACCATTTTGGAAAATACGTGTTTTATGTTAAAAAAATATAATTTTTAGTGGTTTCGGAGAGGGAGTGTATAAGTAATATGTTGTTTTGACAGTTTTAAATTCAGTTTAATTGCCAAGGTAAAATACAAGCCAATTTTCTTGACAACTTAGGCATGTAATTTTGTCGTCTTTGTGGCATACCACTTTCATAACAGTAATTGACTTGTAGTGTTGTAACATGTTCTAGTCGTCATACTTTCTTGTTTTTCATTTCTTTACGTTACTCAAAATTGTTATCATGGTTATGTAAGAGTGTATCTATGAGTTCGATAAAAACACATTGCTTTGTCCTTAAATTTGTTATCAATGGACGTGTGGGCGGAGATGCGTCCTTTCAACAACTGTACGTGACTGCTAGATTCTGAAAAATCCCGAGAAAATAGTGAGTGGCTTATACAATAAATATATCTTAATGAAACCAAACGCAAATATACACAGGTCAGATTTGTTGGACCTACAATTGCGACTTACTGTGACTTATTTGGACCAATACATATATGGCCAACTAAAAAAATAAGTATGAAATGCTTATTTGGGTCAAAACTATATGTATGCCTTTATGTTTTAAGCAATCTCGAACTATCAAAAATGAGTTAAACTTTAATTTCAGCAAAGGGACGATCAAGTGTTTCTCGTTTCCATAACAGTAATATAGTATAACTACTTCGTCTTGTATCGTTATTTTTGTCTCACCAGGAGGCTTCTTTTGTTTATTGAATACTCAATTGAAATACATTTTTTCACGTTAATGATGTTTGATCTATTTTTCCTTTTTCTTAAAATCAATAATACGGAAAAGTCTTAAAAAAGCAATTATTCAACCACGAAGGACACAAATAATTGAATGTACCTAAGTTCAAAAGGATAAATATCTCGAATAACTAGTAGCTCAGGGCGAACATAAAGACTTAAATAATCGAGAGCAAAATAGACTGAGAGCGGTCATCAAGTTCAACTTTTTTAAAGCATCAATCTTCAGCAGATAACCATCATGACAAAGTTTCGGGTCTTTGAAATCTGTAAAAACTACAGTAGTAGTATAACTATTTTATGACTATTAAAAAATAATCACCTCTAGTCAACCAACTATCACATATTGAAAGAAAGAAGAATGATTGGCGGACATCTTAACAACTTTAGTATTTCGCAGGTATTTGTGTGTAATATGTTTTGTTCTCTTTAAAAACACTATCCTGCTTCTAGTAAAATGACAAGGGTATTTGTCTTCTTGGCGACTAAGAGAAGTTATTTCTGTAATCGGTAAATATTTTTCTATAATATAACTCCGATTAGGAAATGAACGATTTTTTGGTGACATATACAACCACATTCATAAAGAGGCCAATGAGAAAAAGATCAAATAATTTGTAGGGGTGGCCTACATTTCCTGTATTGCAACATTTTCTTCTATATTGGAATGAACGCATGACAAATCTTCTTCTTGTTCAAAGGCCCAAAGGATGGTGATCAGAGACCTGACCACGTACATCCTAAGTACATAAAGATCCTTAGAGGATAAATACACAACATTTTGACTTGTTACGTGAGTTTCTATTTGTGAAGTGACGTTATGTGTATCTAATCCTTTAACGATTTCCTGTCTATATTGTGTAAGCAGGCCGCTTTGTTACTTGGAAATGATGTATGAATTAAAATTGTTAAGAGTTTGTATCCCGTTTCAGTCGGTAACTGTAACATGTCAAGCAACCTTTTAACTCTTAAGCTTTATCCCGAAAAAAAAGGGGGCTCGACACCTGGAGGACCAAGTTTTACAATTCTTAAAATTTGAAAAAAACTCCTTAAAATCATAAAAGTATGTGATAAAAAAACAACATTTTTTGTAAAAAAAAATTCTTGGGGGGTCCGATTGCCCCGTACAGGGGGAAAATCTTCACCGATAAGCATAAAATACATGCAATTTATTTTTCTTAATCATTTCCACAATTTTCAAGATATTTTCATTCTGTCAACTGTTTCTAGTTAATAAAAGGTAGCTCTAATCAGTAGGCTATCTGTTTGTTTCATATGAGTAACAATGAATTTTCAAATAGACCTGAAAAGTAGATTAATTTTTTTTCCAAAAAATATCAAAGAAAAAAATTCCTAAAAATTATGGTAAAGTGGTTATACAAATTTCAGTTATCCAGCTCACTGTAGAAATAACTCAAGATGCTACATGCCAAATTTCATGAAGTTATCTTGAAAAATGTAGAAATGATTGAGAAAAAAAGTTTGCAAATTGGCCAAAAAACAAGTTTTGAGAAAAACGAAGTTAAAGTTTCCGAAGTTTTTAGAACTATATATTTAACAAAAACAAGCACATTTTTCATGTTTTATGGTTAAGTTTGTAATAACTGGCCTACCTCATCAATCTGCATTATTGAAACCACCACTTTTATAGGTTACTCCCTCTGCCTGTGCCCTTCTGTCATGTTCCTGTAGTCGGTGCTGCTGCTGGTGCTTTCTTTTCCATTTGGATAATCCACCGCTTTTGCGCTTCGAATGACGTATCCTTGTTCTTTCAATTCTCAAAGCTGAGGCAGAGTTCACTGCTCCCCATTTCAGACCTAGTTTGTCAAAAACAAATTTCAAACCACTAGCCCCTACATTGAAATTGATGACAGCTAGGGCAACAGCAGTCTCAATAGTAGGCATATGAGCAAACTGCGTCTTCGGGCAACGTTTCCAGATTGTTGCATTGAAACTTTCATTGGCATTCTGTGTCATCATCTTGGAGCATCTTGTGAGCAGATCTGACTCTGTCAGCTTTTTGAAAATTGGAAATACGTAACGACCAACATCTGTAGAGACAGTTGGGGTGTGGCGAGGTGGAGGAAGACCCTTTGCAACTGCCCGTTTCCACTTACACCATGATTCTTCTCCATCAGGACAGAGGCGATGATTTGGTGCCCTGTCTGTTGACATCATGTGGAAGAGCCCTCCCATCACACCCAGCTTCATCTTTTCCACATCAGGTGCATGGAGTCTTAAATTAGTGGCATAAGTATTAGCAATCTTCTTCATATTATTGAGGGTAAGCTTGCGATTGAGGGCTGCCTTGTTGTCTCTCTTCACTTGCTCAAGTCTGTGAAAAATCCGCTTGGCGATATGATTGACACAGTCTTCCTTGATTACATCAATGTCATAAATCCCTAACTCATTAACCTTATTCAAAGCCTTTGAATCACCACCACACAGCATAGTTCCAAAGATGAAGTCCAACTCTTTGACGGAACGGGAAAACATAACTTTGGCTGCCTCCATATGAACGCGGAAGAAGAATCATAATACGGTGATGGAGACATGTAGTATTTCTCTATAATTCTTTGGTAAATATTTTAAATTCCCGTATTCTGTCAATTGTTAACAGGTAATGCTGGTATTGAAAAGGGGTCTTAATCGTGTTGATTTACGACATCGTGGAAGATGTCACGGCAATGAGTTGTATATTATTTTAGTTATCGTGTTCACAGACAGACAGACAAACCGACAGATCACATGCTCTCCACGAGTATGTAATACTATGTGTCGAGAATAAGTCTAGACTAGATTACAAACGTATCATGGTTTCACATTTAAAACGTTATTTCAAGTATCATGAATAACACATTCTGTGAAAAGTCCAGGACATTTTGTCCTATGGTCAACAATTTCAGGCACGGCACTGCCCCTTATGTTACCCTCCATGGTAACTAGAATAATTACTATTTTATTTAAGAGCACAGATTATGTTGTCAATGCTTGTCATATTACATCGGACCCCCCTTTCTTAAGTAATCATTACGCGTACTAGACGTATCATATGACACCATTTTTGCTAATATACACAGAATGACGTAACTATATATATATACATCTTTAATATGTATATATCTTATATCATTTCGTCTAATTAGTTGATGCTATGTTTGTGTGTGTGTGTGTGTGTTATGCTCTATAAAATATTATATACAAGTTATGCAACTATTTCCTAATGTATATTTGTTGCCGAAATGTTGTTTAAAACAACCTAGGTTTCTCAAAAAACTTGAACTTGAACTTCTTTTCCAAGCCCAATCAATTGAGATACAGCTGGATTTCTTAAACAGCCTTTTTTGTCCACCTAAGAATAGTTGTAACGAACAAAATAAACGTTTACATTTAATATTTGAATAGTTGATTGTTTATAAAAACACTTAATTCAATACCGGCTGCCATTGATTTGAGCAAAAAAAAAGCCAAAAAGATATCAATTTGCTTTTTTCTTCATTTTATAGCGAAACTACCTTCAAATCACTCTAACAGAGCTAATAGAAATGAATGTGCGAGTTTTAATAACCTCTCTTTGGTCGATTTTTAAAAGAGGATACGGGGTCCAGGGGGTGGGGCCCCCGTTTTAAAGGTAAAACGAACACAAATACGTGGAAATTGGTTCATATTGTTCAATATCCCCAAAAGACATCTTTAATGGATTCATTTAACTTTCATTTAAAAAAATAATTATATATATTGAATTATTCATCATATATTTGTCTTTTTCGGAAAGTGCCATCTACAAAGTTGAAAAACGTGAATTACGTCAACGGGGTTCTTGTGTTCCTAGGTTATTTCGGCGAATCCGTATAAGGTATATTAGTTATATAGCAAATACTTGTATCATTGCGCATCTAAGCTGATAACCACAGAATGGTCACACAAAAAATACTCAAAATTTACAAATGTCTTTCGATATAGATATTTTATTTATTAAATACAACAAATAGCACAACAACAGTTGAACATTTTGTTTAAAGTACAAAATTTAAAAAATCAGAAACAGGAAAATATTTAAAAAAAACTATAATATGTATACAGCAAAAATTATAGTAGTGTTTTCTTATAAAATCAGAAGGTCGGGATGGGTTTTTAAATTTCTTAGTTTGTCAATGTTATATTATGTTTTAGTCAATTACCTGCTAAAATAATTAGGCTCTAAAAAATCTCTGTTCAACCCGATAAGTTTTTCAATAATATGTTTTAACTGTTGTGTTTTTTTAAATCATATGTTGAAACTCTTAGGTTTTGAATTATGTTCTCACAGCTAAGCTTGTTTATTATAGTTAATCATGTTAATCATCCTATACAAATAAACCTGAATTTAATATTGGTATCGTAGTTGCGATATGTATTTTCCGTCCTTAACATAATAAAATAGAACTATTTGTTAAAAATCCTTATAACAAGACCCTAAAATACTTCTGTATATCTTTTAATGTGGATGTTTGTTGATGATAATAGAACTGTTGACGGTTAATAAAGATGCATTCTTTAAATAAAACATGGAGACCTGGACGATTCTTCTCAAATCTTCTCAAACAAATATTGTATTCAGTGCATGACATTAATGCTGACGTTTTTAGGACCAGTTACATTACAATGACTGTGCAGACATGAGAGTTTCGAGTGGTATTCATAAGTCATGTGTCTTATTGAAAACAATTGGTAGCAAATGGCCTCTCAATGCATATTACAGATTGTTAAAAAAAACAGGATGCTGTGTTAATTTGTCAGATTAAATTTAACCAAAAATATATTTTTCCTATATTAATTTATCTTATCAAGTGTAATCAAGAATACATATTTCAATGTTATATTGCCTGTATTTCTCTTTTGTTATTTTAATCTTGTTTCTTGTAAAATCTACACTTGGTTTTGAATTATTAAGGCATACATTTTGAAGCACGATGTGTAACTGAGTTAACGTTAAAACAATGTTTTAAAATCATCTATATTTCGTGGAAAGATGACTTTAAAGCTATGCTTTTCTTCGTGAATAAAAAGAAATGAAAAGTTTTATTCTAACGACTTTCTGATTAGCTAGAAAAAGCGAATGAGTCTTCATTAGATTACAAACATAACATCATAGTTTTAAATTCAAATAGTTTTTGTATACGTCATTAATCATATATTCTTTGATAAATTATGTTGTCTTGTTGTGTATATACGTTAACATTGTCTCGAAACGAACTGTCTTTGTGTGAGCTAATGATTAACAATGATAGGCATTTTATATAGACAGCTTTATAATTGTTATAATATCCAGCCATTTTAACCTTCTATTATGATACTATATATTGTTGGTTAACATTTGGTTTGTTTGTATCACCATTATTGAAAGAAGCAGCTGATAACATGTTAACTTTAATGAAAACCAATGATAAACATGTTTATTTAAGTACAAAAAAGACTTACAATACTGGGTTCTCTCCATTGCTTAGCACTGTATTCAACTGTATTCGTTCTCTGAAATATACACTTTCTTTACTGTGTACATAACTTAATTTATAATTCTTTGGTCTAAAAACATGAGATCTGTGACAGTAGATTCGTAACCTGACTCTATCATTGGGCTTGTACGTCATATTCTTATCTTACACTCTCTAATGGGATCATTCAAACGTACCGGGGACTAATTAATACATTTATATGCTTGAGCTTATTGTTTCATGAACGACTTATTAGAATAATTTATTTTGTACTTTTTATCAATTTTATCTATCATTGCATGTCGAAACATTTTCGAAACCCCTTTTCTCAACCCTGTTTTCAAACCCTGTTCTCAACCCTGTTTTCAAACCCTGTTCTCAACCCTGTTTTCAAACCCTGTTCTCAACCCTCTTCTCAACCATCTTTTCAACCCTCTTCTCACATCCCTTGTCACTAATTTGTGTTTGTTATTTGTGTTTGTCAAACACGTGTAATGCGGGTCAGTCTATTAGACAAACATATCGCTTGACTGATTTTACAATACAAACTTTGTAGACAAGGATTATATTTTGAAGCTAACTTCAACACGTGCAGTCTGGTGCAGTTTGAATATATCTTATCGATTAGTCGTTGTCGGTGATTGTCGATTTTTTTTGGGGAAAACACTGAAATCAGAACTTTCTCTTTACATTCACTTCAGACCAAGGACCCACTCAATCAAACAACCATACAACATCTAGTCACATCATGCATGCTGCATGCTTTATACTTTTATTATTCTTTCTAAAACATACACATGTATAAGCTTATTGGCATAGAAGTTAAACTTTGAACAGATTATATGTTAAATTATTGATGTGGACAAAATAAACATCGTTTAAAAATCGCAAAAAATCGCAGTGGGGTCCTCATTCGGAACTCATTCCCGAGACATAAACACTTTATATTTTTTTTTGGGGGGGACTCCCAATGACGGGATCTACAGTAACACATTGAAATCAATTAACGAAGTAAACAATCAAATCTAATCAGGACAATACTCGGTCCTGATTTGGGCTGCTTCAGTGCCAACTCTAAGGTTATTGTCTATGCAGTTAGGTCGAATGGCGCACTCGTAGAGGATGCGTTCTATTGATTGCACTGGTTTACAACATGGGCATTCGTAATGGTTGGTACAAGCCCCCATAGTGTAGGTTCTTGACCGAGTAAAAACATCAGTTGAAAAACACATTCATGATATCCAACCATTGGTGTTCAAAAAAATACTGCAAAAAATATTTTTCAAAAAGTTGGGAACAATATTTTTTAGAAGGTCCTTAGAAGAGCCTGTGTGCCAAGAGGTTTCGAGGGCCTCGGGGCAAAATCTGCCGCTGTCCCCTCTCAGTTTTGCATTACCTAACCCTCCCTAATATATCCCTACATTCAATTCCCGTTTTTCCTTAAGAAAAAAAGGCATTCATTAACAAGCATTTATGGCGACAAACCAGATAAAATGGTTTCATCAAAGTTTCAACATAAAATACCATTAGTAAACTTTCACGTATAAATCTGCCATAGAACACTGTATGTGTTTACGTCAAAAAGAATCAAAGCAATTTTTCAAATGAAAATTGAGTTCAAAGTTCACAAAGTCAAGTATGTTTGATACTTCGTTCATGAACAATATATTTACTGCATCCTCTTCTTAGGATTTCTTTTTCCCTGGAAGGACTTCGTTGTTCTGTCTGGGTTTCCCCCAGTTTTCAGATAAAGCGTACCATACTTGCCTCTTTTTGTAATAAAATAAAATAACTTCTTACTATAGGTGTGACAAAAAGTACTGGTACTCCCTTGCTAATTCTTTATTAATTGTTGATTATTACTGTGCGTTGTTTTTTTGTAAAACCTAACAACAGTACCATGTTTGGTTACGTAAAGCCCCTAATAATCGGTATAATATGCATGAGATGTGAATATGAAATTTGCCAAATATGGTAACATTTCAACAATTCATAAAGAATTGTAAAGGGGCTGCGGGACTTTTGGCTTAAAAGTTAAAAAAAACATAACCTTATAAAGAAGAATAGCTTGAACAAAAAAACATAACCGCTTGGATTGCATACCACATTTTGTTGCAAATATCATAGAACACTTTGTATGTTATCAATTGATGCGAGATTATTGTTTTGTTCCACTAGATGCTAATGTGTGTTTTTTAAGTGCGTTCATTTAAACGTGTTCATTTCCTAAACGGAAGTAGTAATATCGTGATGTCATAATGGACAACAAGTTGGACATCCAAACATCGATGGAAAATACGCAAAAAGCATATTAATCAGTCAGTTTTCCAGATTATATTACTCGATTCTAAAAGCCATCCACATATTTCTCTATGCAATCGTACCACAAACGAACGAAAACTTAATGTTATTTTTTTAAGTTATCGTCGTAACATGCAGACACACAAACCAGTCGAGAATATGCCTCTATTCAATTAATTGCGATCAGGGAATAATGCATTAATTTTTAAAACTTATTGCAAACCCCTGTAACAGGGAATTGATGTGTATAACTTTCTCTGCCCCTAACAAGATTTAACACCACTTAAGTACTTGGCAAATCAATCGAAACTATAGTCTAGAATAATAACATCTTTTTAAAATGGATATTGATTTCATTGTGATATGCAGTGTTGTGCCTGAAATTCTTGACCATAGGACAAAATGTCTTTGACCAAAAATATATAAGACATTCTGTCCGTGATGAAAATTTCAATAGGACATTCTGAAAATTGTATAAAGTGCTGTTTTTTCGATAGTTTTCAGATCCCTTCACGAAAGAATTGGTGACATTGCAGCCGTCTTTTCATGCAATAAAAACATTTTCCAATCATTAACAAATAGCCAGGGTACGTCTTTAAACCACCATGTACTCACCATTTTTCATTGTGAGGGTGTTTAAGCTTAAAGGTTAAAAGTTCCATGACCAAGTTGCGTCGTAGGGGCAGTGATGTTACTCACTGTGTCAAGGGCAGGCATTATGGAAAGCGGGGCCCATTCCTCTCTTTCCGCCGTGTAACCTTCCCAAGATGAAGTCAAGTTCTCAATTAGCCGCTGAATGAACGAGGAGACACTGATCAATTCAAAGTCCGTGTCGGGATTTGAAACGCAGCTGTCCGGGTGACAAGTCACGTGACAGGAGCAAAACAAACTCGACGATGCAACCGATTGATCTAACGGTGCCTCCCCAGGGTGAGGGTGTAGTGGTGGTAATTTCCCTCAACATTCCGGGAATAGATTGAATAGGGGCTGTTCAAATATAATCTTACACCTTTTTGGAGGTTTGTTGACACGTTTTTTACAGTTGACCCCCCTACCCCGGCGTAATATTACATTTTTGACGTTCGAAACATTTCGAAACATTGGTAAATGGTGCATTTAAGAGCTATGTTAAGGTGGATTGGGGGGGGGGGGTGAACAATGGAAGCAAAATGGTGCATTTTAGAGACATGATAAGTGAGGTCGGGAACATTTTTTGAAAAATGGAAGCT
The DNA here is from genome assembly GCA_032362205.1 of Clione limacina. Classification (NCBI taxonomy): domain Eukaryota; kingdom Metazoa; phylum Mollusca; class Gastropoda; order Pteropoda; family Clionidae; genus Clione; species Clione limacina. The sequence goes on along the minus strand of JAUUEB010240934.1, from coordinate 8,580 downwards.
GAATGGTGGTCGGGACAAATTATTCAAAAATGTAAGCTTAATAGTGCATTTTAAAGCCATTGTGGCATCAGATAGAGAAGAACAAAACACCACTCATGGTCCGGTGGTGTGTAAGCTAAATGATACATTTTAGAGCTATGCTAAGTTGTGTATTGGAATATTTTGTCATTAGTCCTTTCTCAGTCGTCGTATTTTTTTCAATGTTTTAATTTGAATATAATAAGTAACATCATCAAAAGAAGCAAACATTTGCTTTAAAAACGCTTATGTTGTCTCGGCTAAATACTTTGTTGTAGCGATAATACAGCTGCAATATTCTAGTATTCCAATACCACAGTCTTAGTTTACATTATCGTTAAGTGTATCTGGTGCAAAATTGAAGATAAATGAGCTTCTTAAGTTGAATGATTGAAAATAATAAACCAATAAGTTATAAATTTGTTATTCATTTCTCAACAGACTTGTCTTTGTTATTCAAGCTCATTTGAGATCACATGGAACATCGCAGTCTCATCGGATCCGTGGAGCTAATCAAGATCAAATGATCTTATTTCTCTATGTTCACTGTGAAAGTTGTGTTGCCTATTCAGGTCTTACTGATGTTGGTGAATATATTTGAATATATTTCGTTTTTAAAGGACGACCGTTAGTTGTGGTCAATCGTTCCTAAATGAAACAATTGTCAATCTCCTTACAACAGTTTATATCTGATCACAACTGAAAATTGTTAATCATATTTTTAAAAGTCGTATGTATGACCCGGCTGCGAGAATAAATCATATTCAACCTCCTAGGGACGATATAGCCTTTGGCTACAGCTATAGGTCCCGTGACCATCGGATTCTCAGATATTTTGACACTTGATTTAAGTTCTAGGTACATTACAAAAAGAAATAAGCTCGGTCACTTTTACGGCATTGATTTCCAAGACACATCTAGGAGTCGCTATTCGAGGTCCAGACCCCCTATTACTAGAATAGTCGTGTTGTCTATAAAACTGTTTATAAAGAGACAAATCGAACTAGGTACCTTACAATATCAAGCGGGTTTAAAATAGTCAAAATAAATAGCGTTAAATGTCATTCCGGGAACAGGTTTTTAATAAAAAAAATGCAGAAAAATAGCCGCTGTATCTATATTTCCAATATAAACATAGGGTTATTTGGGTTCACATGAAAGTTTAGAACATCGTTAGCGTGATTAAAACACATGAGGACATTAAGAGGTATTGATATAGTCAAAACAATCATCTATAAAGTACTACCACGCACATCAGACACAATTAAGAAAGAACAGTTAGCAAACAACTCAAGGGTCATAACTCTGTCATTATATATTTGAAAAAGTTGAGAAAAATATTTGTAAAATGTCCCTAGAAGAGCATGTGTGCAATATTTCAGGGTCTTACTCCCAACGATGCGTCCACTGCCTGAATAACGTACCTGAAAATCATAAAAGAGGCACAACTCTGTCAAAACTGTTTTATTTTCAGAATACACAATTCTATTATGTAGTGGTATATTTTCTTCTTGTGTGTGTGTCTGTCTGCCTGTTAAGCGGTAAGTTGAGTAATTTTGTTAGGATTTCTTTCATATTTGAAAGGATGATATAGACCAGAACTATAATTTCTGCTATTTAAATCCAGAAATATCTGTGAAAAATTGACGGAGTTATGACCCTTATTGATTTTTTTGCTATATGTTCTCTGTCAATTTGGTAAAAAACACGCTGTGGTTACATATTGAGAGTTACGAACCTGAAATCTTGCAAAGAGGCCCTTCTAGTGACTATCCAACACCAACTTTCAGAATTATTTGAATAATCAATTTAAAAACAGAGTTATGACCCTTTTGAGTATTTTGCTATATGTCTTTTTTTATTTTTTGCGAACACGCTGTTGTCTCATCGTCAAAGATATACATCTGAAATTTTGCACAGAGGCTTAATTCACGGGTTTTGAAAACAAAACATTTTTGACAGAGTTATGTCCCTTTTATGATTTTCGTGTTACTTGTGTTTGATGTGCGTAGTTGTACTCTCTACGAGTACTCATTTTTCTAGTTTCAAGATATTGCTGATTGATCTATGTTTCCTATTCTTCGTTATATCAAAGTATACTTCTTTGTTGAAGATGGCATATTTTTCATGAACTTTGGTCGCAAGTCTATTCGGTCTACCAAATGCAACGTTGGTGTACTCATCAATTTCTTTAAAATGTTTAGCCTGCTTTCGAGTTTACACATCACTACTACCTTTGTGCCTCTGAAGAGTTCATTGTTATTCGTTATATTCGCTAGTCATTAAAAACGGCTGTTATCTTAAATATGAGATCGTGTTGGTGTAGCATTATGTGTGTGGACGTATGGCATTTTGTTATTTTCTAATATTTCAGGTTTTCTTATTGATTTGTTGATAAAAGAAATGCTAAGTGGATGCCGCAGGAGTAACCTTTAAGTAATACTTACTTACACATATGTTATGTAAAGATCAAACCGTGGTTGTTTGATATTCACTGTTTGACAAATTGGCAACGGTTTTAATGCGATATTGTTAAATTGGTCAAGAATGTATTCGCGTATTCAATCTTTTCTAATTACAATAGTATTATTACGTTACGATCTTAAATACAATGTGTTTATAGAAAATGTCTATTGATTCGAGTCAAACAATGCATGTTCAATTCACACAGTTAAATAGAGCAATTCACATTTATCAATTTTCCGAAAAAAATATTTGTTAAAAACCAAACAAAATGCGTTTCACTTAGATAATAAGGTTATCATAAATTATGGTTTAACAGTAATACACCGAATTCCCTAATTCTGTTAATCAAGACGTTTCAACATTTAAGTGAGCCTACAGAAATCGCTTCAATTTTTTGTTTTTATAATTTAGAAAAATAGCAATACAAAACGAAACTATTTACAATTGATTCTGAACAACGCAGCGCACAATTTATCTTTATTCTGAAATCTAATTGATAAGTTTTAATATTATAATACAAATGCAACGCTTAAAAATTCACAAATATTGCACTAGTTTTGTGTTTGGTGAACATTTGTTTGTAATTGCATTTTGTGGGATTAAAGATATTTTGAATTACAACTTTCCTTTATAATTTAATTAAAGCTCACGAACATAATAACGAGTATGGAAAAAAACAACAATATAAACCTTCAAAATGCTATTGTATATTTTTTTAGCTTAAATATTTTACACGATTGTGGTATGCAAACTAAATAGAATTATCAATGTTTAAGTAACACATGAGTAAACTACTTACCTACTGCATTTCAATCAATCCAATATTGTGATTAAAAGTTCAATTATTTCTTAGTTGAGTGAGTACACACATTTTACAAATCACAAGTTAGCGTGAGTCGATCTCAGAGTATTTAATGCCAACAAGAGTTTTTTTTCCGACGCGAGTTGACTCTCGCTGTTGTAATCAGGCGAGATAACTAAGACCGAAGCAAGCTGAATAATCTCCCCTTGGCTTTCTGGCTGTGATGTGAAAAAAGAGGAGACATCTACAAGAAATCCCCTGACGTTGTATGCGATAAGACACTAAGGAAGAGCTTGTTGGTGTATATAGCTGTATTAGGTACCAAGGGAAATTTCCCCACAAGATTAATGACGTAGATGGCTTGTTCATTGTAATTAACGAGCTATTTGTGTTACTCCACGCCTACACTGCAATGCCTTGATATGGTTTTCTTGTTTTCTATTCACTTTGTTTGTGAGCCATTAGCTGTTTTTATTCATATTTGTTCTGATTTTGTTTTAAATATATAATGTTGAACCTTTAAAATTTAAAACATCTTAATCAGGGATATGCCTTTCATATATCCTGATATTTGCATTTCCAATGGTTCTTAGTAGGTCCTTTGAATAAAGTCCATTTTAATTACTAGTTGGTATGTATCTTATTATTCTTTGGAGAACAATGAAACACGTTTTAAATATCAGATTAGTGACTATCTTTATAAGCTAAAAATGTATTGACAGATAATGTTGTCAATCGTGTTAATGTCAATATTGCACCCCGGGCACTAACGGACGTAGTTTTTAGTTAATCTTAGGGTGTTTAGTCACAGAACATGTATACTGCTCACCTTCTAAAAAATAATTCATACGTTTGAAGATTACAAATTAAGTATAGAATAATAGATCTATTTTGAGATATCATATGTATCTGTCAATATTGTGATATACATGTTAATTTTTATCTTCAAATGAAATAAATAATACATATTACTATGTTAAATGTCACACCAGGTGTGCTCATTAATGCATATTGTTAATGTTAATCATCAAGTGTAGTAAACAATAATTATTGTTACGTTAATTATTCACATAAAGTGTAATCATAAAGAATATATTGATATGTAAACTTGTTTCACCAAGTATAATCAAGATTACATATTGTTACGTTTTATGCTTATACTTTTATTTTGTACTTTTACGCTATATTTTTAATTGGAAACATACACTCGGGTTTGGGATATTAAGGCATACATTTTAAAGCACGTAGGGTTAGTTTGTTAATCTAAAAGATAATATTATATTGACATTTATATTTTGGAGAAATATTGTCTTAAAGCTTCCACTGTTTCCGTGATTTATTATCAAAAATGGTTAGTTATTTTCTTACGACTTTATGATTAGCTGGACATGGACGCACGGACGAGTTAGTCTAGACTAGAAATCACACTTAACATTGTAGTATGACAATCAAACAGTTATTTCACATATTGTCAATCACATATTGTTAATCACATATTGTCAATCACATATTGTCAATCACATATAATCTGTAGTTTGGCCTTGTGTTGTATACACAGGTTCATTGTCTCGAAATGATATATCTTCGTGTGAGATAATGATTATCAAATTATTACAGACAAAATATGTTGATCATATTTTAAAATATTAAAAGTATTCCGCCGTTATAAGCTTCTCATTGTTCATTTAATTATTCGCCGATCGACACTCTTTTGATGGAGGACTTCACAAAACTTTATTTATGAAGTAGAAAATACTTACAAAACTCGGTTGTCTCCGTTAAGTAGCGATGTAATTAACTGTATTTCTTCTCTGAAATATGCGAATGTGCTATACACTCTCACCACTGTGTTCTTAAATTAAAATTATTTGGTTTAAATACATGAGCTCTGTGATAGTTGATTTGTAACTTGTCTCTCTCATTATGATTTACCGTTATATTGTTATCTTACACTCTCTAATGGGATCATCGACATCGCGTACTGGGACTTACCGATGTATGCCTATGTTCGTGGTTTCGTGATCGACTAACTACAATAATGTTTGCCTTTTGTTTATTTATCGATGTGATCTACCATTGTATATCGACACATGATTTGCAAACCTAACCTATTTTCTAACATGTTTTTATAGGTTGTTTTCGCATCATGTACACGTGTTAGGCGCAACTGCACATCAGAAGAACATGTCGCCTGAGTGATTTGACAATGTAAACTTATTAGTAAATTAATATCTCTTGAAGCTTCATGATACGCTGATTGATGATGTTGCTTATTGATCCGTCTTTATCGGGTATCGCCGATTATTTAGAAGAAAAAAACATTGAAAAGGGAAGCTACTCTTCACAAACACCTCACACCAAGGACTCACTCAATCAAACAGGAATGAACAAATATAAAATACTGTAATATACTGTACTCTGTATGTTTTATTTACTTTCTTAAATCTTTCGAAGAATAATGGTATAGAAGCGACTATGTGGAGCATATAAACAAACTTAGGGTGATGATTATTTTAAACCAAGTCAATAAAATATAAGAAAATCGATGATCGGCGGAGCAATCGTCTTAATGCCCAATAGGCCCAAGAACTAAAACTTGTTGGTTAACAAATACAAGCAGAGATGGAAAGCTTTAAAATTTGGGATGATTGTTTCTGTAAACTTAAAGATATATGACAGTTATTCAGCTTTAAAATCAATCTTAGTGAAGAAAGACTATGAAAATGAGACTAGGATTGCGCGAACATGTGAGGGTTATTACATATTATGTAACTACATTGATTTTCAAGCGGCAATACATTACATTAGGATAAAGAATCTTGCTAATGCTCAATTTGTCTCGTTTTTAATGGTGTTCTGTTTTTGTCAGTGCGAATAATTTATTGTTTTTTTCATGCCTTGGCACATTCTAAACGTTTTTGTAAAACGGACGATTAAACAATGTGAAGACATCCAATTTTTGAAATATCCCGAATCCTTGTACCACGCAAATTGACTTTGTATGAATTGATTGTGAGAGTGTATTTATGTTTTTTTATTAAATATTTTAGCACTTCATCGCTTGTTAACAGGTGTTAATTACCGTTCGCCTCCGATGTCATATATTATTAGTAAACTAACCTTACGAAATACAATACCTTCCCAAGTCCACTAGTTTACAATGTTTCGTAGCAAACCAAGACGTAATACATTTTGCAAGACATTAATTACAACTGACTCAGATAGGATGTATTTGTTTGTGTAAACATGTTTGATCACGCATCTTGTACCTAGCCTCCCAATATCATCCGATAATTCGAGAAAATAACATTCATATAGATTTAACTACTTACACATTTTTGAAAGTTATACAGACAATTTTTTTGGTATTTTTACTGTTTCCCAATGTCAGTATTTCTCACGGCTTAGCACAATGCGCCATTATCCGGGGCAGTCACTGTCTAGAGACCGTCGTTAGGTTAAGCAATCGGTTGCAATTACTAACCACAAAACTGAGCTATCGTAGGTAGTACAACCACGTCCATCAGATATCAGGGTCCTACTTCTAACAGAGTAAAGGAAACACATACAAACAGACTTAAAACAATGAGACATCAGATGGTATAGGGAACCACAAAAAAGCTTCTGTGTAATAGTTCAGATTTTACCTTTGACGATCTGATATTTGCGAAAGACATTTAGCAAAACATTCAAATGTACCAACTGTCTGTCAAAAGCAGATTTTTTTGAAATTTCGAGAATTCAGTATTTAGAAGTTGACTCCAAGAGTCTTCATGCAAGATTTCAGATTCCTATCTTTGACGATGGAACCTCGCCGTGATTGACAAATTAACAAATAACATATCGCAACAAATACTCAAGGGCCATAAAGCTGACATTTTTTTTTTAACTTGAGAAATGTTTTTCAGAATGTCACTAGAAAAACCTATGCGAAATATGTCAGGGTCAGAATCCCAACTTAGATTGCATCCACTGCGCAAATCATAAAAGGGATATAATTCAGTCATTTTTTTTTCAAAGTTACAATATTTCAGATTTTTAAATTTGACGATGCAACCACTGCGTGTTCATATATATAAACAAAGACATATAGTAGAATATTCAATTGGGCCATAACTAAATGTTTACAAACTTCAGTATTTTTTTAGATAGTCACTAGAAGAGTTATTATGCAAGTCAGATTCTTTACTCGGAAGATGTGCCCCTAGCGTGTTTGCCAAATTAACAAAGATTATATAGCAAAACACTCAATAAAGACCATAACCCAGTTAATTTGTCCCACATTTTTCTGGATTTTAATAGCAAACATTCAATTCTTGTTTTCTACCATCCTTTGAAAAATCAAAAAGATCCAAGCAACATTACTCAAGGTATCTTGTAAACAGAATCAGAATCAGAATTTTGTAAACACACAAAAATAAATTATAAAACTCCTCAGCAAAATACAATTGTAGTCGCGGTACAAGGACAAGAATTTGGCTAATTGATTAAATAGAAAACCATCAGATGAACGTAGGAGGCATAAACTCCGCATAGTGAACTAATTACATAATCAAAACTTCTGGACACTAACTTCTTTACAACTAAGAGTATATTAACGATTCGTAAGTTTTATTATTCAGAATCTATGGATTATTCTGTTGATGTCCCGCATTGGATGAGCACTGAGAGATTACGAGAAAATGCAATTACATTTAATATATAATTCTGCCTATTTCGATCAATCTAGCTCCCGTGTTTGTGACACAATCCTTTTTTTCACTTCAAGAAAAATGCAACTCCGTACAGATCGTTCAATTTACAAATACTTAGTCATATAACAATTTAAAAAAACTGATTTGGTTTTCCCGTATCTTAATTTAATTAACCTTCTTCTGTCGGTCTTACGCCAAAATATATGTGTCTCGTGTTCAACTTTTCTCGTATTCTGTTCTTAGCTCCATAAAAGGAGGAACAAGTTTGCTACGTGTTATAACCTTTTAACATACTAATGTGAATAAAAGTGTATTTTGCTTTGTCCTTCTCTCAGAAGTTATGATAACAAAATAAAGGCCATAAAAACCAACCAGTCGCATAGGTACTTACATATATAACAGTTATCGCTCTACAACATAAACATTGCTTCAAGAGGTAGTATTTGTTATTTAGATTGTTAAAATGATACTTCTTTAGAAAGCTGAATTATTCTGACCATAAAGGTATTGCTGCAACTCATACTTGGTGGAGTAATTTGCATTTGAAATAAGTACCTTTAACACATAATTGGTTTGTTTATTTTGATTAAGACTTTCGAG
>JAUUEB010240823.1:0-13418 GCA_032362205.1 Clione limacina | reverse complement strand
TTATTACATTGTTTGGCGAATGGGATCATAGCTTTTCATTTGACACATTTCCGATTCATGTTTTACTGTTGTCATACCTTAAGTGTTCACGGTAACTGTAATCTAAGAGAAGAATGCGATCGTCAAATGATGAGTAATGCATCATAACAGGAAATTATAAAAACACACCACATGTCTGTAATGGGTATAGAAAGAACCAATGGTTATAAATTGCCATTATTAAGCTTTTATTTGGTTTATTGACAAAGGGCATAAAGTGCACAACGTTGCTATCATAATGTTCCTGGTCCATGTTGATGACATCAAAACTAGATGCTATGAATGCACTAGCCGCCCCCTTTTTCTCACTCTTTCTGTTAACTAAAAGAAGAAAAAAATAGAAAATCCAGAAATTAAGATAAAGATGTTTGAAGGGGGTTGAACACATCCTAAAATTGGATGACTTCTGAGGGCAAATAAATCTGGTATGACAATATTTTCGACGTTTATGTTTTGCACGTGTGCATTTAACTATTTTTTACTCGTCCTCCATCGACAGAATAGATTAGAGTGTTAAAATAATTATGAAGATAAATTTCAGTCTGCCCAACAACCTCCTTATCGAACTTTAGAACAAATGACTTTGTTGCCAGATTTTTTGCACTGCTCTTCCCAGCTTGTATCTTTGACTGATAATACGACCGTATTCATCATCTCACTCCGCCTACTGACAAGATGGAGAATACATCACCTCATATAATCTGATTGGACAGGAAATATGTCATCTCCCTCACTTCCGTTTGATAGTTTTTTTTTGAAAAGTGACACCTTTATCTATAGCTTTATTATTAAGATAATCTTGTGATGTACAAATGAATCTTGTATGATGGAGGATGTAAAATACACGGATGGATGCAATCGGATTATTTCTACCTGTACTGAAGCTGTGATTTCAGATGACCTTACACTTCATCTGGTGGGTCATTTAATATGCTGCAAAACTGATTTCTTTATTTTTAATATTTTAATTAAGTATCAAGCCTCAGAGTGAAACTTTCAAACACCGCTACAATGGACGAATAGTTGGAAAAAACTCGATGTTAATGCATTTTCATTACACACGAACTCTGGACTAATTTGTTTTCTTCTTTGAAGTTATCTAAAGACAAATTCGAAAGAAAAGATTTCCGTCGGTTCCTTTGTTTAAATTTATCGAAGTACGACTTGGAAGCATTCGTCAGTTATTGAATACAGAATAGATTCCCACGGGCGATCTCGAATCGTTTTTCAAATATTAACTACAGTTCAACTGGGATCTTATCGATAAGCTGCAATATTGACAATACGCTACTCCTATTTACTCTCACTTTTTGACGTTTTCGTTTTGAGTCAAAACAAATAGGAGAGCGTTTTGGCAGACGCGAGAGCTTTGTAAAAACACTTAATATCGGCGAGTAAAAAGTCGAAGAACGACCAGAATTAGCGAGAGTTATGATACAGTTATGACAGTTCTTGTCTCATATGAAAGCAGAATCTGCTCGAAACTTGTGAAACATCACTAATAACATATGGCTTAACGATATTCTATCCAAGCTTCAATAATATTTTACAGTAGTTTCGTACAACAATATTCCCGTGTCAGTTGATAAATACCACATTTAAGAAAAAAGGGAACTCATTTCCCCGTCGATGAATTACCCAATTTTGGTCATTCGACATACTTCAACAGAATACAGAGTTTGTATTTTGTTTCTGATATACTCTTCCGTGGTAAACTTCGCAATATTATTCTATAATATGATGCAATTCATGCATTATTTATTATGAGCCTGTTGTAAATTTCGGTCACGCATCTTTTCATTATTTTTTTTCAAGTTCGTTTCTCATTTTCATATTATGTGTTTAAAAAGCACATATTACACAAATACATACTAGATCGAAGGCAAGACTGTGAGTTAGATATGCGTATATTTCTCATGGTACGCTCAGTCGACCATAACATGCGGTTGATATACTCTATTTTGTTTTCATTAGTCTCAGTTTATTATATGTTCAACCATGTTTTCTCATGTGATTACTCTAGTCCATGTATTTAATTATCTGCTGATGTACGCTTTGATGGGAAAACAATACGGCTACTGATCTTTTCTTTGGCAGGTAACAAACTGAACAGAAGAACTTTTTGCTCATTCAGATATTTTCTTTTTTTTGCACTTTGATGAAGACAGAGGACATAATTTTTAACACAAATCATTTCCCATGGGACGCAACTTTCAGTGGCTGCATTAGTCAGCAATGACAGGGGAAGAATAGAAAATTCGAACTCCATTAATAAAGGAAATAATACTTTGTTTATTTTCGAAGCATAATCAAAGCGGAGATTTCCCTGTCGCTTTGGGAAAGAGAATAATAAAGGAGAGATACGGAAATGATACGATGTCACTATAAAATGTTGGATTGTTTTGTTTCACATTGAACATATTGATGTCCGAATCTGAAATAATGATTCATTTGCTTACAATCCAAATCCAAGTTCGCTTTAAACAACTTGGGCTGATTCAGACTCATATGTAGCATAATTATCATATTGTCGAAAGTTAACTTCCTTCATTGTGGATAGAAAATGTAGACACATGTTAAGTTGTATTAACTATGATAATAGATATTGGTAGTTTATAGCTCGAGTATTTTTTATATAAATCGACATTTTATTTTTCTGTAGCTGACTGTTTTCATGTTAACTGTTTTTAAAAACAAATCGCATATTAGTTAGCACTTTGTTAACTAACCTCAAGACAACTTAAGGAATGGAAGGAAACATAGAGTGCTAGAAATTCTCACGTCAGGGTAGAATTTCTCTGACAATCCCCAAGAGCACAAACAATCACGCCAGGTCATGATGAACCGACCCAGCTTGGACGGACAATAACAGCTGAAGGATGCCAAAACAAAGACAATGAGATCTGGTTTCTCATGTGAGACAAACTCGTGCAGACGGCATTCTGTAAACCTCCCACAGGATCTCACGGACATACATGTTCTTATACTCACTCAAATACTTTTCTTCGAACACTCCCCTGTCCGATATTCCACGATAAGTTACTTAGACCAAAAGGAACTATGTGTATTTAAAAAGTTTTCATAAGTATTTAGTTTCGATAAATGTCGTTAAATAATTAACTTAATCGTTACAATTGCAAGTTTTTCAATCCTAGTTTCAAGTTTGGCCAACACAAGCATGTTTCCCCCTCTCTTACATCCAGTATCTATTATTGCAATTTTCTGGTATATGTTTTATATACCAGAACAAATAATTGTTTACTAATATGCTGCACTTGATCCCGAACAGCTTGACTCAGAATTTTTTTTTTCTAATATAATACTGTATAATAAAACATAATAACACAAATGTAATTGTATATAAAATAATATCAAATAACTCAATTTTTTTTGTCCCCCATTTTTGTTCTTAGACGTTTAACCTGCACCAAAGACAACATAATCGCTGTCTCTGTCACGCCTTTGTTGCTAGGACATCGCAAACTCTCTAAAGTCACTTTATCCACTGATAGTGAATCTCCCTATTGTTCGGTCGTTCCCGATTTACACTTAAGCTGTGTTTTTTGTTTTTTGCCCCCACCTTAAGATCAAAGCACTTGACGCAAAATACTCACTCTTATAGTCTTGTAAAAAAACTTGCAGGGGCAACATAATTGCCAAGGGCCAAGAGTGCTGGCCCTTGATTTTCTTATTTTGTTATACGTCACGTCAGACACGATTTTATTTCTAGTCACCGATATTTTGGACACAAACAGATAAGTTGCCTTTCGTCATCTGATCTGATCTATGTTCTGCTTCATGATCAATACAGTATTATTTGTATAACCATCATTAAAAGTGAACAAATTAAAGCAAACACATTTAAACGCTTTTTGAGTCAAAGTGCACGAACTCAATCGTTTTTATTTCGTGAAAGTACATTATAATAACGTGTTACAGTCAGTGATCGTAGAGTACGTTAGTTGTGATGTAAAACGATGTGGATATGAACTTGATAATATAATAACAAGTGGTATTTATAGCACATTGCAGGCTGATGAATTATTTATTGCGCTTTGCAATTAATGATTATTTTGACATACCCAGTGGAGACACACATGTATGCTTTTCTGCTATCTGGGAAGTATAAAAACCTGCTGCTTTACTTTAGCAATCCAATATTTATGTTACTGTTCAAAGTCAGGTACCCAATTCACCTTGTGTGTAGTTAGGAATTTTCGGTAAAAAAAGAAAATAACATCCTTGTGCGAATCAAACTAAGATTCTCTCAATCGTAAGTCCTAGCTTGACAAGCTACCACTACAGTAAGACGAAGCTTAGTGGCTTATGTTTGTATCAATTTCAATTCATTTTCGTTTTTTTAGCTATCAGATACAGTATTTCCATAGAGCAGAACACTCACTAATTAACAATAAAATATATAATTTTTTAACATAGCATAAAATCAAAAGAATATCCATAAATAACAAATGGTATTATTATAATAAATTCAAGTGTGACATGAATTATGATTTACGTAGATATTACATGTTAATGGTTAAATGACACTTATAAATCAATGTCAATTGTGGCTAATGAATACATATCAAATATATGTACGACTGTGTTACTGATACTATTGTTAGAATTATGATACATTCCTTACAGATGTATGAAGTTACAATGGGTAGTTTATTAGTGTATCATACAACATGTATTGTTAATTTATTGACTCATCGAAATTATGTAATTTATAATAGAAGTATGTGCATGGAAGGGTGACGTATTTTTTTCACAATATTTTTGTTAAACTATACTTAATTGCCACTAAAAGACGACTGCATATTGTAAGTTACAATGTACCGTTATTTGGTTCTAGCAAGGAAGATAGAACTGATTGACACGGTAACTCGTTACTTAAAAGATCAGTTATTGGTTTCGTTTCATGCAGGCCTTTTGACATTTTAAAACGAGTTTCATAGTCTTGAAACTGATCAAAGCATACAAGGTTAAAACTTCAGTTTGGTGAGCTACTTAATCCGAGACCTGACAATGTATAAAAGACTCGCAGCATGTAGAAATTTCTTTGATGTGAATAGCAGCATAACTGAGAACTTTTTGAGGATCTCAATTCATGTGTATGATGACATCAGTTATCTTTGATATATTTTGTCATACAATTAATGGGAGATTGTAAATTGAACACACTTTCAGATTTACATGCCATCAGCATAATGCTAATATTCAATGTAAATTTTGCGAAAAATATTGAAGACATGCTAGGGGATGATGCAACGGGTATTGATAACTCGATAAACAGAGGCCAGAGGGACAAGGGCAATTAAAGGGCTCTACTCTATTTCACTCACTCAATACTAAATACCAATAGCCTTTGAACAAAGACAGTTGTTATGTAATTATGTCACATAAAAACAACGATTTATCAAATAAATGAGTTTTTGATGAGAATAGTTCCCCGACAATTGTGCTTAGTCAATTTGTGGCCCTAGCTTACAGGTGCTATTGTGTTCATATGGATTATGGCCATTGTGTTCAGGTATCATGGGAAAATAGACCGACTTATACTTAAATTAATCACTAATATCAACCGGTTAATCACAGTAGTCTGTACAATGTTTAATCGTTTAAGACAATGATTAATGATAACAGGAATTCAAGATCCATTGTTAAACGTTTTGGATATTTTTTTCTCAAAGTTTGGTTCAAAATATCTAAATTTTTAGGTCAATCTAACACGTTTGATGTTGATACGAACTTTAGCCACATGAAAGCTTGAAGCTTTTTTGAAACTTCATGAGATTCTTTCAAACCAGTCATCGTTTGTTCTTTAAAAGATATTATAATTTGCCTCAGACTCCGTTTTATCATATGATTTGTCAATACATCAACGTTTTTGTAGCTTTATTCTACTACAATTTAAACTAATGTGACAATAAAGTACCGTAGAAAAACAATGATAATATATAATATCCCTATGTAAGGGATGTAAGGAACTTTTGTTTTTAAACACCAATATCCTTATTACATAATTAAAGTATCACCAACGGAAATGATTGTAATCTGCACATATGTACAAATATTATATTTTATTAACACATGTTTGAAAAGGTCACTGATTGTTTTTTTACCCCAATTCTCCCGCCTCCTTTTCCCAATTAGTAATATCCGGTATAAATAATATGCATACAATATGTTGTTTTTTTTTAATGAAAAAGTGATACAAATTTATTTTGTGAACAACATATTTTTTTCGATTTGTTGTTTGAAATGTATCTTAAGAAGCAATCAGTATCATCGTACTATGAACAGAATAAAAAGCGCTTTGTTTCTCTATTTACGAATTTGCAAACTATGTTTCTTGTTCTAAGCAAAACATGTGTTTGGCAAAAACATGAGAGTGTAAATAGCAGTACGTTAATGCAAAAAAGATCAGTCAACAATAAGATTTGACTCCGTCGAGGTAAAAACGAACGAAAGAAAGAAAAAGAAGTTTGATACTTGTAAAGCACTTTTAGCCAGATTATCAACAGTGGATGACTATTATTATGTAAACACACGTGCCGCCTCTGTGTAGCAAATGATCAGGCTTATGACCCCTGGATATCAGCAGTGACTTTTAACAAATAACTTCACTTAAGTTGCTCTTAGACAAGTTTATCTATCATATATTGCCATAAGACGTCCCCCTCTCCCAGTGAATAATGGGATTGGTCCATCGCTGCACTGACTCTGCCAGACCAGTCTTAGCAGAAATACATGATTGTGTTTAATAGGAAAACAACGTTACAAATACATTAAAAAAAACAAATAACGAAGCTCATTATCACGTTGTATCACCAAAAACGCACATGTCAGTTACGTGTGTTCAATAATGCATAACATAAGGATAATATAATAAAGTAGTTACGACGAATGCCAGACGAATAGGCATTGAGACAAATTGGCCTAAGACCAAAAAATATTGAAACAAATATATGTTAATTACGGGATAAACGTTTATTTTATGTCAACTATTTATATTGCTGTGAGTTATATACCTGTCTTCATGGTAATTGCCTTCTTCAAGCTGACAACACATTGTATTGAAGAAAAAACAAGAAATATTTCTTTTGTTTACATGTATCCACTTTCCAACTTGTATGACAGTTGAGAAATGTTGCCTCCACTGGATCTGTTTTTCTTATTAAGGTGAATAATATCATAATGGAATTCGTTTTACGAAGGCTTATCGTTTTTTCTTGTGTTGTATACATTTTTTTTTACTGACAAGGACACTTTTATTGTTCTCAACTGTTCTAAAGATATGTTTTTGCTACGTGTGTGTCCACTCAAATCTCGCATTGTTTTACTTAATCTCGTCTTGATTTACGAAATCTCGCCTTGTTTTACTAAATCTCATGTTATTTTATTCATCTTTATGTTTTAGTTTAATCTCATAATTTATTGACGCATTTATCTTATGTTGTTAGATCTGATGGAATGTTATACAATATATTTCAGATTATATTGCCACTGTATGTTTCAAGAACAGCACTGATATCTATAAAATTTCAAGTGCTGTTGGTGAAATAATTCTTAGATTCTTGACAAACGTTGATTTTGAAGGTGCATCAGGATAACGTAGACGGCCACACTGTGTTCCCTGTCATTGCGCTGTGATTTCATTTATGATAGGATTCAATGTGAATTAGAATCGTCTGTCTCCGTCAGAACAGGTTTTGATTAGTAAACGCCGTAAAGGCACACCTTAAACTTCATTAAAATAATATATGATTTAAGAGTTTAAAAGATTACGCTCCGCCAAAACTAATGAATACAAATGATAGCATCGCATCTTGCCTTTTATCTTATTCATGATTATATTCCGTTATGCTTCTTTATATTGTATCATGTTTATCTTGTAACACTCATGTTTTATGAAAGCCGGGAATAATGAACCATCCTTTGACATTATCTCAATTTTATTTCATTTAAAGAAAGGGTCGTGGTACATAAAAACTTCTGGTATCCTTAGCCTACCCTCTCACACTTAAATGAAATAATTTAGCGTCAAACGTCCATCCTTCATCAATCCTGAAATGGTAATTTTTACAAGTGCATTTCTTTGAAATTATTTCATCATCCCCAAAGGTCTTATGCATTTTCAGTCGATAATGTAGACATATAAGTGATCTTCCCTGCCCATCTCTGTCACAAATGAAATTGAATAAAAGTAATTGTAAGAACGTCTTCTCACAAACCGTATTTTATTTTATTGCCTGCTTCTGAATTGTGTAGCAGTTGTGATTGTAATCTGCAGCGTTTCCAATTTAACGAGAAAAAATCGAACTCCTTTCTTCCCAAATTCCTATTCTGATGTTGTCAAAGGACTATTTTGGTTGACGTCTCTATTTGCACCATTCATTTCCCAGTGTTATGTTAATCTCAATAGCACTTCACCCCGATTCAACTCTGTTTTACATTGGAATCACCCTCCCTCGCCTCACCAACACCCCATAGAACTACTTAGTATTCCTTTTTATTTGTCATTTTGTCGTACTCCATTAGATTGCAATTTCTTGCATTTCTTGACGCAACACGACGGTTTTTGTGTGGTAACCAGGACAACGTCACAATGAGTCTGCAAAGAAGCCGTCTACGTGTGAATAGGTGCAGAATAGAAGTAAAGACAGGAGACAGTATAGTAAGGAAATTAGCCCGTATCAGAAAGGCGGTTCATTACAGAGTGTGGATCGTACTTGCATAGGCCCAAAAGGTGCTAAAATCTCAGTGTAAAATGCATTTTCATTACAAAATTGGTTCCATATGGCTATACCTAATGAACATATTTAGTGATTGTGATGATAGAAAGATTACTTGAAACTCAGTTTTAACTTTATTAGCTTTTTTAAAAACTTCTAAAAAGTGTTGCGTGTCAATGTGTCACTCGCACAAAAAATCAGCTGTAACGTAAAACATGATGAAATGCGAACTGTTGATGGTTGATTTTGTACATGGGTACTATTTGCAATATAATTCAGTACCAACAGCCTGACAAAATAAGTTTGTTCTTGATTTTAAAAAAAAATTAAATAAGTAATAAAAAATGGTAATTTGAAAATGGTGTGCTACGTCACTACCAGGGGGTGACGGGTCGAATCATCGGACCTATAATGTTTCTTTTGACCCAAAGTCAATACAGCAAAGTGGATGAAACCTGCTTGACGCTGACAGAATGATAATCCTACTGTGGAAAAACAGGGTCATCAGGGACATCATCTCTCAAATTTTGTTCAATGCCACTTACTACGAATGCTTTTGTGAAAGATGTTCGCAGATGGCATCTGCAAGTGGCAACATGGAAGGCAGCCCTCGAGCTAACGCAGCATGGATGGGAACTTGACCATAAGGGAGTTCTGCATCCCACAACAGTAGTTATTTGAACGCTGTATGTCCCACCTAGTAATTTTTGAAGCTTATTCATTGCCAGTGTAAGAAATCCGGATTGTAAAGTGCAGCCTGAGTTAGCGGGCTGTTGATCTTAGATATTATCAAAGCAATGGTTATTAGTACATGGTTATTTCAAAATGCTCTTCATACCCTTAAGCATTCCAATCTTAACATGGCTATGGTCTTGTCTAGAACACAATGTGTCATTTTGTATTTGTTACAATACGAGCATTTATACGAGTTTGAAATATATTGTCTAGTGTTTACGTGTCATACGTACAACCAGTACAACTGGATGTCAAACTGGGCATAGGAACACATCTGTGACGTCATTATGCTTGAACATATAAGATATATACACAACTTGGGCATTCAATGAAATAATACATCTCTTTCATTTGAAATATCTGCATTTCAACTACTCAATTAACGCGAGTAATTCATGGCATTTACAACGGCAACAAATTCTTAGTTTGTCGACATATAAATACTGCAAGGTACCCGATTAAGCTTGTGTTGTCTAATACATTGTTGTCTACAAAACCGTAGTCTAGTTTGCTAGACCAGTATAATGAAGTGATGAGATTTAAGCGCACTATATAAAGCGTAAATTTAAATAACTTTTTTTACTGCACATAGTTGAGTGCAGCAACTCCAATTGGCTGATCTCTACAAAATTATTGTAATCCTATACCAATTGTTGTTTTCTTTTCATTGTGGGGAGGGGGCAATAATGTGTAACAACGTCTCTGATAATTTTATTTTTATTTCTTAGTTTGGTTAACACCAGAAGTCTGGTACAAAACCAAAAAAGCTTCAAGACTCTATACACATGGTAGGTCTTTCATGAGTAGTATCTTGTTTTCTTCCCACGATCATTATGACAATGTCCTCGTCTAGAACTTGCTCCCATCATGCATTGTAATCTATACCATGTGGTTAACACCACCATTTTAGATAAAAATTAATCACTGTTTGTTCTCTGTGGTGCTTAGTTAACTGAAATAATTAACACATTCTTATAAACATCCCACGATGGCTGGCATCAGGGTATGGGGATAATTTTAGACTCAGTTTGGCTTCTCTGTGATTAGTTTATAGTCTCTTATGTTGTTCATTGTAGGTAGTGACAAACAATGTATCATTGACAGCGGATGTTTATTGAGTGATAAAACCATAAAGGTAACAGTGTGGAAAGCCTGATGCTTGAAGGTTGTTGATTCCAACAAGTGATGGCCTTGCATGCAGTTGATGGGGTAAACAGATGTACACGGTATGGATCATTGACGTAGTTTCCATCTAATAATACTTTAAGTATTATATATTTCACAGCAGGGAGCAAATGTCAGATCATATTTGAATTAAAGACAACCATCTTTTTTGATGAAAGTGCCAACAATTAGAGCATTTTATTATCGCTATGATCTGTGTGCTATCCTTCTTCATGGCTGTCTGCTGGGACTATGATGAAAGTCATTGAACCAAATATGGAAAACAAATCATGGTTTAAATTATCATCATCTGAAAGCATTCGTGAGTAAAAAAAACACATTCATTTCAGAAAAGAATACACCACCCCACCCCCAACCCTCAACTCCAAACCGTCTTCTCGATAAAACGACTTTATGAATACGCTTATAAATAATAGGAAAACAGAGCTACACCATACAGCGTTATTCTTACCTTGTATTTCTTATCAGGACATCCAAGAGAAGACGATGAAGGTGTGCGGGGAGGGGAGGGATTAGAGTCATTGTGACCCGTCAAGATATCAAACGATAAAAACAAGACAGAATGCATTGAAAAGATAACAACAGGGTAAAATGATGACAGAAATGAGTTTTGTTCATGTGAAAGTCTTACAGAATGGATTAAAATGTTATCGTTTGAAATAATTATTTGAAATTGTCAGTAGCGAGTGCTGTCGATGTTTTCTTAGAATATATATACAGTCGTTGTTGATATTTGGTGGGTAGGAAGCGTTGTGTTGATATACCCGAGCTTCCCAGATTTTCGCCGCTTCAGCTTGTACACATTCGTTACAAATGAAGGCAGTGTCAATCACGTCGCCGTAAGGCTCGACACAGTTTGCGCCACAGTCTTCTACGAGGTCTGTACGGATGCGGTGAGAGCAGAGAAGTTGATGGTAAAGGCGCCCTTGACAAGGCGCAAAACGTTTCGTTCGCACATTGTTAAACGATGAAACAGGGGTGGAAGAGTACGCTGAAGCTTGTGGGGCTTGTGCGCCAGTTTCCGGTGTGCTGCTCCATCCAAATCTACATGCCATCACCATGTTGGTGTGAGACATTGTGTCGTTCGAGACCTTTGAGGGCGGTGCGGTCCTGAAGGCACTGTTTGCGAAGTTCATTGGCGAGCTTATTGGAGCCTGGCGCGTTGGTGATCGTTGAAGACGAGTGGCGTTGGCTAGTGATAACGAGGGTGGTTCTGTTGATGGTTTCAAATCGAGGGTCCTTGGCAGTCGCAAGCAAGTGTCGGGCGTGATGTGAGCAATTAATCAGAGGTCGCAGCGCGTAGTGTGTAACTTTGTGAGCGTGGTCGTAGTGAGTCTTGGAATTGCATTGTACTACAGCACGTGCACAAAGGCGCTGCCACAGTGCGGTCGGCGTGTGATTATCGCAGAGGTTTCGGGTCTGCGCAGTGAAGGTAAAGCGAGAGCATAGTTTATCGTTTGGGAATCGGGCTTCTGTAAGAATTTGACGTTGTCTGTGTCGCGATGGGCTGGGGTATGTGCTGGGCAGCTTGAGAGTGGAATGTCAGTGGTTGAGGCTGGCCGCTGGAGCGAGAAATGTGCCAAGGCCGGTGACGCTAGGTATGGAAGGTTCGAGCTTCATTCGCTCAGCCAATCATCAGACGCTTTTCGGTACCAATACAACGACTGTGTTAAGTAAAGTTACCAGTTTTTCAACATTCAAACGTTTGTGCAGCCATTGCTAGGCCGATCAACAGACCCTTTTCTTGCTGGTTTTCTAAGTCATCATCGAGCCATGACCTCGATCCAATCTTTGTCATGAAAAAAAGAGACAGAGGCTTTCTATTTGCTCATCATACTGCGTTATAGAGACTGTAGCACCTAATGATAGTTGTGATTATGTGCGAAACTACAAAGTCCGAGAGGAGGTATATAACAACGAAAGACCGCCAAGTGACGTTCTACATCCAAGGGTATAAGCGGCGTTGCAAGGTCTACCTTCTGCTATGCGTGCTGATCATACTGGCCCTCCTGGCCTCCAGAACAGCGTCCTCGTGAGTTGGAGGTCCTTCGTAGTTCTTCTTGCCCCATACAAAGTACCAGATTGTAGAGATGACGACGACAGCCACCAAGACGACACAGGCGTAATTCATAGTTGCGGCAGTGACAAGCTTGAATGTTGGCATGCAGAAAAGAGGTGTTGCAAGGGCAGACCAGCCTAATGCACATTAGTAAGTTTTCTAAGCCATGCGCACTGGGGTAAGACTCACCAAGTGCAATAATGTTGCAGAACAATCCCAAAGGTCCAAGATGGAATGCGCCCTCCTTGACTTGCTTACGGCCACCCATGACGGAGACCAAGATGGGAGCAGCATAGCTCAAAGTCAAACAAATAACACCGACGCCAGAGAAAGCATTGAAAGCGGCAGCGGCACCAAAATAAATGAGACCAAGTAAGAGCTGGACGGCCATGCTCAACATCATCGCGTTGAGTGGGACATCAAGCTTGGTGTTCACTACCCTCCACATCTTGTATCCGGGAATAGCGCCATCACGGGAGAAGGCCCATGTAGCGCGGGAAGCGGCGGTAGTGCAACCGATACCACAGAGCAGTCCGAGGACGAGAAGCGGGACGAGAAGAGCAATAGCAGCACCGGAGGAGCCAACGGCCTCTTTGATGATGACAGGGGTAGGCTGGCCAGAGAGCAACGCGGCGAGCGAAGCTTGATCGGGGAGAACG